>JAHNEJ010000597.1:0-208225 GCA_022559845.1 Amorphophallus konjac | reverse complement strand
AAAAAACACACACACACACCAGGGGTGTGGAGCAACTAAAGATAAAAGAGAAAAGAAAATAAGTAAGATGATGAACAATGCCCAAATAAAGAAAAGTGTGATCGCCACCAAGGTAAATAACGCAGTAAAACCACAATATGTACCTTGGAAAGAACCGAGTGAAGTCACCCACCCACGGGAGAGAGAAAACTAGGCGCTGCAGAAGGAAAGCGGTCTTCCAGACGACCGCCAGATGACGTCAAACGGTCGGGCGATAGACCGCCTGAGATATGCAAACAGTCTTCCAAATGGCCGCAAGAGCACCCAGAATAGCAACGTGGAACTTTGAATCTCCACCCCTCCTGGTTGGCCAGAAGAGCTGGGCCTCGTGCAATGAACCCTATAAACCTACAAAAGAATGTAGACACAAAGAAAAATAACCCAATAAGCCCTTGGACTAGTGTAGTATCTATAATGCAATTAAGCTAAAATGCATAAAATGAAGGGTGAATACCTGGGGGTTGGTGGTTTTTTAACCCCTGTGGGGTGTGAAAAAAGTAGGAGGATGTTTGAAAACGTGATGCGAGTGCAGAAAACGTAGAAGAGGAAGAGGGAATATGCTATGAAGATGCAAAGGGGGAATAGAGAAAAGACTCAAACTAAATCAATGGAACTCAATACTCGCTGGACTAGAAGCCTTAAGGACATAAAAAGGACTTCTCCCTGGTTGGTACTCGCCCCAGACCGCAGCAGCACTTCGTGTCAGCTCTAGAAAATCTCCTCTCTCAGGCCATGAAGTCAAGGGTTCTATTTATAGACCCTTCAAACCCTAGGTCGAGTTGGAGAGATAATGACACGAAAATACACCCGAGCTCAAATAAATCTCAAAGATAATACTCCTAAGAGTCCATAGAAACAAACAGAAAGTTCTGAGAGTCTCCATCTAGAGAGAAATCTACAAATCCACGACTCTAGTTCATCCACGGCCGAAGAGAGAAAGAACAAACAGAGCATGACTCTCTGTCTCCTTAAACGGTCTTGCGATAGACTGCAAGGCTCCATAAACAGTCGACCGATAGACCACATGGCTCAGTCGTCCAGGAAAAGATAAGATCGAAGAAACTCAACAGGACTCTTTGCTTCTTAGCGGTCTAGCGAATGACCACCAACGCCCACCATACGGTCGTGCGATAGACCGCATGGATAAGAGTCGTGGCAAAAGGCATAAAGGCAGATAAATCTTCGAGTTAATCCATAATAAAACCCTCATTAGCCCTTATCCAGGCCCAATAAGTTGAGAAATAACAAGAAATCAAAGGAGCTAGGCCCAACCAGGGAGAACAACCCATGAAATAAGCCTAAAATGACAGAAAATGGCCCAATAATCGGTGAATAACCCACGACATCATAAAAATTGATAAGGAGATGACCCAACTTATTGGTCATAAAACGGGTGTCAACAATATGGTTAGTGTGCATTTTCCATCTCCATGCATTGCATAGAAAGTCTTAAAAATCTGAAAAATAAAAAACCAAAAAGAACTGCATTGTTTTATTATGCTCAAATCTCATGCACATATATGTCTACAGTGATTCAGTCCATATTACTTTGATGTTACTTCATGGGATCCGATGCTACCTTATGTGAACTTCTCATGCCAAACCAAGGGACCCAACATCAACAAAGGACCCAACAAGCTGCTCTTGAATTTGGGCGTTGTACCTCTCTCGTGCTGTATCATGTTGCCATGGCTAAATGTCTTGCATATATTTGTTTCTCATGACTCACTTCAGGTTGTCTTGCCATGTCATCATGACATTTGATGACTATTTGTGTAAATATGTTTCTGCCATGCCAAAGGACCTAACAATTAATATTGAGCTGGTCATTAACAATTGGTATCACTTGCTCTCTAAACACTCAGCATCACTCTCTAACAAGTGGTATCGTCTCCTCGTCTGCACGGTCTTCTCTCTGCATAATACTTACACTACTTGCATTCATGAGGGACCCAACAAGAGAACCTTCAGGGACTCACCAATTAAAAACTTTAATCAGTGTACAACCATTGGCATGTATTTCCACATCAATTTGTGAACACTGACAAGGTATCTCAAGTTGCTATATGTTTCCTTGCTCCCTGTAGGTATGTACTTACTTTTACTCTGCACATCCTATGCTAATAATCTCCTACTCTACTTCTTTCTTTCCTAACTGTGTCATATATTCTCTCTATTCTGTTATTTTGATGATGTCAAAGGGGGAGAGAATTATATGTGTCATTAACAAGGGTATGCATAAGGGGGAGAGTCTTGAATGCATATAGGGGAAAGACTTATATGGGGAGGGTATGCATAAGGGGGAGAGTCTTGAATGCATAAAGGGGAAAGACTTATATGGGGAGAGAAAGTCATTGTGCTTCAATTCATGATTATATTTTTTCGGACCTTGACTCATAATGACTCACAGTTGCCATCATCAAAAAGGGGGAGAATGTTGGGCATGTGTGTAATTCTTCGCACCTTAATTCTATTATTTTGATGATGTCTGACTATGACTCATTGATTAGTCTGACCTGCATTTGACAAACATATATTCATACATTTCAGGTCATGACAACATAAGCAAAAAGATACATCTCTGTGCCATCTCTGATAAGTGAAAGAAATCAAGTGCACAGAGATCGAGGCAACTAGATGCACAAAAATCAAGGCAGATGATAATACTAGGTGCACGAAAATCTAGGCTTTGCCAAAATAGAATTCAAGACAACAGGTTTTACAGAAGTCCATGTAGTCAGGTCTGTGCAGCTGTTGAGGTCGATGCACATCGGCACTTCAAGAACAAAGGTCGATGCACATCAGCACTTCAAGAACAAAGGTCGATATGCACATCACTGTTCATGAAGAAGTAAGGTCGATGCTTATCCAGTCTGTGCAGAACCAAGGTCAATGCACATGGTGCTAATATAAACATAAGGTCGATGCTACCTCAGTCTCGCTAGCACGCAAGTAAGGTTTATGCACATACCAAAGTTGAAAGACTAAGGTCGGTGCACATTTGCTCGATAGCTTACAAGGTCGGTACACATTGAGCAAGCACAGAATGAAGGTCTATGCACACTTCGCCAGCGCAAGACCAAGGTCGGTGCACATATGAAGACAAAAGTCTGTGTACATATGAACCAAGGTCAAGGCATGTTTGGATATTGTGTTAACTAAGGTCGATGCTATGTGCACATACGCAAGTGAAGGTCGGTGCACGTTTGGTTTCAAGACTACTCAGGTCGGTGCACCTTTAGCGATTCAGCAAAGGAGGGTCGGTGCATGTTTTGCTTCAACGCACAATGTCTGTGCACATGTGAACCTAAGGTCGATGCACATTCTTATCTAAGGCATAGAAGGTCTGTGCACATTCATGTTCCTTTATATAAGGTCGATACACATGCACTCATGTAGCTAAGAAATCAAGTCTGTGCATATATCAAGGTCAGAGCACAAATCAAGTCTGAGCACATTTCAAGGTCCGAGCACATACCAAGTCCTTGCATATATCAAGTCTATGCACGTTGTTGAAAGTCTGTGCACATGCAAAAGTCTTAAAGGAAGTGTCGACACCTCGTTCCAGCATATCAGCACCTTGGTCTTCCAATAGCAATATATTGACAGTTTTCCTAAGAAGTGTCGACACCTTGCCTGTAGCACCCCCGATAAAACAATAGAGAAGTTGAACTTCTTAGATAAACAATCCTACACAAATGCCTTATAAAAAGAACCATACCTTATGAGGACTACTATATAAATATACAAAGCCCAACATCACTTATAGGCATTCGTTCTGATTTCTGGATTAGTCTATTGATTTATACCGATATAACCCTAGTTCATCTCCTGCATGATATATGCCTTTGAACTCCATTCATTGAATCTACCTTATGTTATTACAATGGTCAACCCTTGAAATTCCATATTGGCTATAAATGAGAGTGGATGCCAAAAGAAATACATGAAAATGTTGTGCATATAGGGCCCGGTCTGGTCTTGGGAGGAGCGCCCGAAGGTACTTGTACCTATGGGAGTTTATTGACCATGGTGTTGAAGCATTGCACCGAAGTACTTGCATGATTTGCTTGACTTGAGACAATCCACACTGAGTCTCTCTACTTGCTTGATTTGACTTGCGTGGCCCAGAATGGGCAATACTTGACTTGCGTGGCCCGAAAAAGGGCAAAGTACTTGCTTGATTTAAATAGCCAATTCTATTGACACGTGCTTGATATTACCTACTTGAACACGATTTTCTACTTGCTTGTACATGAGTTCTTGCTTGCCCAGAAAGTGGCATCAACATCTAGAAAGTTCTTAATATCCTGCTTGTCAAATACTTGAAATCATGCGATACTCTCTCTATACAGTTCTTGATCTCTTACTTGTTCATCATGCATAAATATACATGTATACCTAATTTTCGTACTTGTACATCATGCTTAGCTATACCGGCAATACACGTAACATGTAAACCACTTAAAGATTGCTCGAACTTGAGATGTAATTCCTACTGAGCGATTCGCTCATCCAGTTACTTCTAGACATTTTTGGGTAATTCGGATAGCGACATCCACATGAATTGGAATGAGACAGAGTGAAGAGTGCTAGAGTCACCAATCGTCTACTGTCAGCTAGTCGTGTCATTTGATTTTCTTGAGTCCCTTTTGTACTTCCAGTTATATCAGTCTAGTTGATTGAAACTTTTTAAGGCTTGTAGCCTAGTATTTGGATTTGAATAAGGAATGTCATAGATTAGAATTATTACCATTTGGTCAATTGGATAATTGTCATCTTGGACATTGGTATTATTTTGGGAATTTAATCTTAGTTATGATTTAGATAATTTGTGCACTCTATCCTTTGTCAATAAAATTATGTATACTGGTATGATTGAATGGTTCTATATAAGTTGGCCACAACCTCGAGTATCTTCCACGCTCGGGGCGTGACAGTCTTTGTGGTATTAGAGCCTAGGATTTCAATTCCCTAGGAAATAAGAGGATAGAAAATTCGAAGTCATGATCGAAATCTAGGAAAAAACACGAGTCCAAGGATAGGTTTACATCTGGTACCCGATGAGATGGGTAGAGCAATGGGTTAAGCTCTATAATGACATTTGACCTCATAAAGTAAACATGATACTTAGTACACTTAAATTCTCTTGTAGGATCATGGCCGCTGAAAGAGCATAGTGGCGTGAGATGCAGTGCACCGTGCAAGGTCTTACACAGGCGCTACATCAAGTGGCGCAAGGTGGAGCTAACCGTGGAGCAGGTGATCTCCACAGAGGTTTTCGTAACATGAACCCACCAAGATTCGCGGGCTAGTCTGACCCCGAACATGGTGAAAACTGGTTGAAGGAGATTGACAGAATTTTTCGTGTAATGCAATGCACGGATGAGGAAAGGGTCCTACTGGCTATATTCCAACTGGTGTGGGACGCTCGAGGCTGGTGGGAATCCATAGAAGCAACATTGCCTGATGACCATGTCACATGGGATGACTTTGTTGAACATTTCAACAATAAGTACTTCTTCGACCGTATTCAGGAGAAGAAGGCCGCGAAATTTGCCGCACTGAAACAACAGACCCTGAAAGTGGCCGAGTATGAGGCCCAATTCTCAAGATTGTCCAGGTATGCACCTCACTTAGTGTGTACAGAAAAGATGAAGGCTAGAAGGTTCCTTAATGGGCTTCGGCCCCACTATATTACACAACTTGCACCGATGACATCCAAGTCTATTCGGAGATGGTTCGACGTGGCCAATTACTGGAAGACGCCATCGAATTATCTGAAAGGATTCGAGGAAAGGACAAGAAGGAACCTGTCACAGGCCCGGGAAATTTCAAATCATCATTCAACAAGAAGCGATTCTTCAATGGAGGGGAGTCTTCCAAGGGAAAGAAGTTTCAGAGGAATGACAAGCCTTTCTCCACCACTACACCTTCTAAGGAAGTTTGTAAATATTGTGACAAAGCCGGTCATAAGGCCGAGGAATGCTAGAGCAAACGAGGAGCCTGTCTCCGATGTGGAAGCCGAGATCATCGAATTCCTGATTGCCCATTGATGAATGAGCAAGCCACTAAAGACGAGAAGCATCCAGTGAAGAAGCAAGGCCGTCTATAAGCTCTCCAAGAGACAGAAGTAACAGAAGGTGGAATCGTGGAAGGTACACTAACAGTTTGCTCTAAGATTGCTAAAGTTTTATTTGATACTGGAGCAACTCATTCATTTATTTCAAAGAAATTTGCTGCTAAATATTCTAAAGAGCCCGATTGGTTAGATTTAGTCATATCTACACCTCTCGGAAACGAGTCCGATATCACTTATCAGTACCCAAACTGCGAAGTTATGGTTAAATTAAACAATCTACCTGTCGACTTGATAAGCCTAGATATGAAGGGGTCTGACGTCATACTAGGTGCCGACTGGTTATCCACGTACCAAGCAATTGTAGATTGTCGACATGGCAAGGTAACTTTCATGGATTTCCCAGAGTTGGTTTACACTAGCCCTCGAAATAGATCACCTCTTATCTCAGCTCTCCGAGCTAGTAAACTTGTAAGTAAGGGATGTATGGCTTTCTTAGCATTCGTGATCGCCACGGAAGTCGAGGAGATTAAACTTGAAGACATCCGTGTAATTCAAGATTTTCCCGATGTTTTTCCAGAAGAATTGCCTGGCTTACACCTTGAAAGAGAAGTGTCATTCACAATCGACCTTGTCCCTGGTGCTGGTCCTATTTCCAAGGCACCATACCGAATGTCCCCCGCTGAGCTGAAAGAGCTAAAAGAGTAGCTGATGGAATTATTGAAATATGGTTTCATCAGGCCAAGTACTTCCCCATGGGGAGCACCCGTGCTATTCGTCAAAAATAAGGATAGATCAATGAGACTATGCATTGATTATCGACAGCTAAATCACCTTACAATCAAGAACAAGTACCCACTGCCGAGGATTGACGAGCTGTTCGATCAATTATCTGGAGCTAAATATTTCTCCAAGATTGATCTTCATTCTGGTTACCATCAACTTAAGATCAAAGAAGAAGACATTCTTAAAACTACATTCCGAAACAAGTATGGACATTACGTATTTACTGTTATACCTTTCGGACTAACGAATGCCCCCGCAGCTTTTATGCAATTAATGAACAGCATATTCAGGCCCTACCTAGACCGATTTGTTGTGGCCTTTATTGACGATATCTTGATTTATTCAAAGTCTGAAGAAGACTTAAGGGAAAATAAATTATATGCCAAATTTAGCAAGTGCAAGTTTTGGCTCGAGGAAGTATCCTTCTTGGGCCATGTAGTCTCGAAGAGTAGAATTTCTGTTGATCCTGCAAAGGTCGAGGCCGTAAAAAATTGGGAACAACTGATGAATGCATCGGAGATTTGAAGCTTCTTGGGACTAGCTGGTAACTACAGACGTTTCATCAAGGACTTCTCCAAGATTGCGGTTCCTCTCACCAGGTTAACTTGCAAGGAAGTGTCGTATGAGTGGAATGAAGAATGTGACAAAAGTTTCCAAGCTTTGAAGGATCTCTTGACCACTGCTCCAGTCTTATCCCTACCAATTGAGGGTGAGAAATACGAGGTATACACTGATGCTTCCGGTATTGGCCTCAGATGTGTATTGATGCAAAATGGAAGGGTTATTGCGTACTCTTCCCGGTAATTAAAGAAGCATGAAGAGAACTACCCGGTGCATGACTTAGAGCTAGCCGTGGTGCCATTTGCCTTAAAGATCTGGAGGCACTATCTCTACGGAGAACAGTTTACTGTATACTCCGACCATAAAAGCCTCAAGTGTTTATTCTCCTAAAAGGAGTTCAACATGTGACAAAGGCGATGTCTTGAATATCTCAAGGATTTCGACTTCACTATACAATACCATCCTGGTAAGGGTAATTCCGTAGCTGATGCCCTTAGTCGAAAGTCGAGAGCAATATTGGCCAACTGTATGATTCCAGAATGGAAGTTGCTGGAGAAATTCTATGAACTCAACATCAATACGGATGAGAAGAACAGGTGTATTATTCTATCCCATATGAGTCTACATCCAGATTTGCTACCTGAAATTAAGAAGCTACAAGAAGAAGATCCCGCACTAGTGGAGATAAAAGGCAAGCTGGACGAGAGACTTGATTTCAAGCTGGCACCCGGTGGTAGATTACTATTTCATGAACGGACATGTGTGCCCGACTGTTCCAAATTGAAGAAGAAGATTCTTGAACAAGCTCATCGATCGAGGTACACGATCCACCCTAGGGCCACTAAGATGCACCAAGACTTGAAACGAACTTTCTAGTGGCCTAACATGAAAAGGGAGGTAGCAGACTTTGTATCTCGTTGCCTCACATGCCAACAAGTAAATGCGAAACATTTGAAACCTACTGGAAAACTGCATCCACTGGATATTCCCAAGTGGAAATGGGAAGACATCGGCATGGACTTTATCATGGGTTTGCCCAAAGCAAGGGGCGGACATGGTGGAATTTGGGTGATCATCGATTGCCTAACTAAATCGGCTCATTTCTTGCCTATCAAGAGCCGATGGTCAGTTGATATCCTTGCTGCCTTGTATATCAAAGAGATGGTTAGATTGCATGGAGTCCCTGTGTCACTCGTATCCGACCGAGACCCACACTTTACCTCTCATTTCTGGAAGAGTCTACAACACTCTCTGGAGATGAAACTCAACTTCAGCACTGCTTTCCATCCCCAGACAGATGGATAGATCGAAAGGACAAATCAAGTTGTTGAAGATATGTTAAGGGCATGTATTATAGACCTAGGCGGAAACTGGCATGACCACTTACCCCTAGCCGAATTCGCATATAATAACAGCTATCAAGCCAGTATACAAATGGCACCTTTCGAGGCGCTGTATGGCAGGAGTTGCCGATCTCCAATATGTTGGGATGAAGTCGGTGAAAAGCAACTATTAGGCCTAGATATGGTAAGAGAATCAACCGAGAAGATACACCTCATTAGAGAGAGGTTAAAGATAGTATAGTCCAGGCAAAAATCTTATGCTGACAATAGAAGAAGAGATCTGAAATTTCAAGTTGGAGATCATATTTTTCTCAAGGTATCTCCTGGCCGAGGTATTAGAAGATTCGGTGTTAAGGGCAAACTTACACCAAGGTTTATTGGTCCATTTGAAGTGTTGGAAAGAGTAGGTGAGGTGGCTTACCATATTGCCTTGCCTCCACAACTATCGGAAGTGCACAACGTATTCCATGTTTCTATGCTGAAGAAATACATGCACGATCTTTTCCACGTCATTGACCACAATGACTTAGTAATACAAAAGGACCTTACCTACGAGCAAAAGCCAATGAAGATCCTCGACCGCGAAGTCAGAGTTTTAAAAAATAAAATGATCCCTATGGTGAAAATCTAATGGAATCGATGCTCAGAACAAGAAGCTACATGGGAAACTGAGGAGTCTATGAAAAGAAGATTTCCAGAGCTATTCTGGTATGTAAGTACTCTACACCCTCTATGTCGTCTTGCATACAGTTGAATTTGGGATCCAAATTCTTTTAAGTGGGGGAGGGTGTAGCACCACCGATAAAATAATAGATAAGTTGAACTTCTTAGATAAACAATCCTTCACGAAGGCCTTATAAAAAGAACCATACCTTATGAGGACTACTATATAAATATACAAAGCCCAACATCACTTAAAGGCCAACACATGGATAGTACATAGTGGGGTTCCACTTTTTCCAACCCAAAGGGAATGGGCGCCCCTTACCAGGGCGCCATTCACCAAATAGGAGCCCCCATGCAAGGGCCCCCTTTTCTTTCAGGGGCCACCAACCAATTATATATTAATATATGCAAGACCAACACATGAAGGTTGCAGTTTTGTCTAAAGCCATGAAGAATGGACGTCCTCATGCAAAAGCATCACTTACATGAATAAGGTCACCCATTTAAAGGGCGCCCCTATACCAGGGAGCCATTTCCAAAGTGCTTCTAGAAGGTTGAGGTATGAACAACCTCATTTAGCTGGCAAAGCACCATTCTCTGACCATGGACAGCAATGATCTAGGATCTTGTTCCCCCAACCAGACCCGCAAGACAATAAACCAATGCTTTGCGTTGGCAACTAGATTTCCTATAACTATTTCCCTCCGTAGCACAGGCAGAGGCTACTGCCGCTATCAGTGCCACTTGCAGAAGGGAATATTTCCCTTCTTTCCTTCAGAAGATGTGAAGGGACGTCTTTTTCCTACACTCTACGTCCTGCTGCTAGAGCTTTATGGCGGCGGAGGATGTGTGGCTCTCTTATCTGGGATCTCTTATTCTTCCATCTGTACTACGTGTAGCACTCCAAAAAGGGAGGTGTTCTCAAGATCTAGCCTAACCCGCAGCGAAAATAGGGTAACACAACATGCTAGTATAATCCATCTATCATGCCATGCAGCCTGTTCCTATAGCTTGTTACATGAGTTTTAAGTAGAACATACTCTATAGCATGTTACACGGGTTTTAAGTAGAACAACTATAGCATGTTACACCAAGTTTTCTACATAGTATGTTATACTGATCTGACGGGATTCAAATATATCCTGTCATACTAGTTTTTACAGCCTTAAATAATCATGTTTTAGCCCTAGTATGTAACCAATTTTACAAGAGATATGTATATATTTTTAAAACCCAGAAAGTCCAGCCCTCAGGTAAAGGGCGCCCCTGACCAGGGCGCCATTTCCTGAAGGGGCGCCCCTATCCAGGGCACCATTTAATTGAAGACCATGTGAAGTGTCATCAATTCATTTTCCCGCAATTGATGATCAACGTAAAGGGGCGTGATCTCGCGTCAGTCCTAAGCTGGGAGGATGATCACCGAATAGTGAACTGCAGAGGAAGGGAAACGAATCAGGGGGCCCAGGGATGGTTCCCTGGGGAAACGCTTCGATGCTTAAGTCAGTAGAGCAATGGTGGAAGGTATTGAGGGAGGTAGAAAGAAATGTGCGACATTCCTAAACACCAAGATGGTGAAGTGGTTCCTACTCAGGGACTGTTAGGCCTATATCTGCCTTACCTGCCACCGGAGGGAGTCCCTGGTTTATATAGCGAGCTCCCTGATGAGTTCCATAAGTTGAGGAGTTTCAGGCGGGAGTTACGTCCTCATCATGGGATCGTTACGTCCTCATCATGGGATCGTTACGTTCTCGTCGTGGGCTCTTCATGACCTTGGGGGATCGTGGCTCCCTTATCCCGCTGAACTCCTGCTCATAAAGGACTGTCAACGGCTGCATGGATAAATATTTGTCAGTCGATCCAAGCATGAGAAGTGCCAGCCCTGTCCGGGCGATAGGCATAGCTCGGATGCAGTCAGATCGGAGTGGGCGCGGAGCCCTGCCCTTCATCCCGATGAGGGATGGCTCGGGCGTGGGTCTTCCTCCGTTCTGACGTTCGGGCCTTCCGAGCCTAAGGGCCGCCGAGGAAGGATGGGATCCCGAGTGATCTTTATTGGGCTTTTCTGCCGAAGTGGGCCCTAGAGGGCTGTCACTTGATGAGCTGAGCCTCGTTCGGTCCTGATGGGCCTAGTTTGGCTGCTCTTAATTGGGCTACAGAAATCCCCCTCTCCACTTGTTCCCCTCCTACTCCCGAGCTTTAGTAAGCTCGGTCGAGTAGCTGCTTGGGGTTTCGGACTAGCGTGGCTCAGGTGGGTGGAAATCTGGCGGTGTTTAGGAAGCCACGTGTCGTGGTCACCTGTGCCCGTGTTAATGATGATCCTGACGGATTTGAACTGAAGGGGCCCCCTTTCCTCGGAGGTCGGAACGACGCGCCGCCTTCCGCGTGGGTTTATAGGCGTTGGGCGCTTGTTGTCATTCCAGACTCCCTCCGTCTCTTAGGGTTTTGGCTCTCCTTCGTTCTATTTTTTGGGGCTCTTCGATGCGCCGTGAGGACACGACGGAGGAGCAGAGGCGTGCGGCGGCATTTGAGGAGTTGGCGGCGATAACCGCGGAGGCCGTCCGGCAGCTTCCTCCTCCCCCGGAATCTTCAGGGTCTCGGGACCGTCTTCCCTCAGAGTCTTCTTCTGACTCCATGGCGGGCCAGCGCCCAGATGTTGAGGAGTGGGAGGGCGAGCCGGTGGCGAGGGCGCCGGTCCCCAACTGCAGCGAACTGGGGGAGGCGGATGTGAGGAGGCTGGAGCACCAGTACCGCCTACCCCACAAGTTCAGTTTTGCCGCTGCTACCCCATACGAGACGAGCCTGGACTCTCGTACAGGCCACATCTGTATGTTTCTTCTATCGTGGAAGGGTGGATTCCGCCTTCCTTTCGAACCTTTCATCCTTCAGCTTCTTAATTTTTTTCGGTTGGCGCCCATTCAGTTGGTAGCCAACTCCTATCTCCTCCTTTCCGCCTTTCTGTATTCTCTGTCGTCAGTGCGGAGTCCTCCTTCCATGGACCTCTTCCACTATTTCTTTGAGTTGAAAGCAGCATCCTTCGGCGGGGAAGGGCTTCTATTTCATCCAGGCGAGGCGGAATAGGAGTTGTATCTCTTTGGCGGCGAAGGATTCTTCGCATAAAGGGTGGAAAACCCAATTCTTCTGGGTGAAGATTTGTTCAGTGGAGGAAACCTGGAGGTGCCTGGTAATCCCCAATTTCCACCCTAATATCCCTCCTAGGCAGGATGAGTTCCCCCCTCACGTGGAGAAGTACGCAGCCACCCTGCTGAAAAAACGCCAGTCCACCGAGGAACTGGTGACACCGGAGAATATCGAGCGGTGTCTTCTTACGCGGCTACACCCGTCGGGCTCAGGTGCCACAACTTAGATTTTCCTTCGGATGTGAGGGTCATCTTTCTTTTCCTGAATACGTCTTCTTCTTTGTGCAGACACCAGGCGGGAGCCTCTGAAGGAGGCCGCAGAGGTGATCGAGCTTGGAGATGACTCGGCTGCCGACGAACCGACTGCTCCCGTGGGTCGCTCCCGAACCAAAGATAAGGGCAAGGGAGTGGCCCAGAGTGAATCCTCCGGACCGCGGGGACCCAAGCGCAAGGACCCTGTGGAGGGTATGATCCGGGCCGCTGCGAGGGCCAGAAAGCGGGCCAAGAAGGCCGGGGTCGTACCCACGGTCGAAGGCGACCCTACCGCGGCTCAGCCCTCCGCCGGGCACAGTGGGGCCGACCCTATCGGGCGGGCTCTCCCACCAGCCGAGCCAGTGGGGGCCGAGGAGGTCGGGGCTGCCCCTGCGGGCGGTGATGATGCGGGCTTGGTTCCTCCTTTGGCTGGGACCGAGGGGGCCGAGGGGGCTCCTGCAACCGGCAGCGGGGCCGACCTGCTCTCCCCTCGGCCAGAGCCGAGGGGGCCGTGGCCGAAGTTGGGGGTGCTGTGATCGCGGCCGAGGCTGGCGCTCCAGGTGGCGATGCCAGTGCCGAGTCGATCCGTGAGGAGAGGCCGCAATAAAATCCGGTCGGGACGCGAGAGGCGACCGAGGCTTGGGCTCGATCCGGGCCATACGGTGGGGCGCCGGGCGATGGGGGGTTCTCCGTTTCGGTGGCCTTGGAGAGGCTGGGTATCTCAGGCCCCCCTGCACTAGGTGTGTCGTGGTATATCCACGAAGGTGAGGGGGGGAGGTAGGAAGCACTCACCGTCTAGGCTCTCACTGGGGTTATGGAGGGCGGCTTGGCCCTGGCCCAGATGGGGGCGGTTCTGGCAGAAGCGTACGCTCGATCAGAGTGGGAGCGAGCGAACCTGGCCTGGACCCTCGGTGGGTCGGACAAGAGATTGACTCGGCTCATCGAGGAGCGTGACGGGCTTCGGCGAGAGCTCTCCTCAATCAGGGAGCTGGTACGATCGAGCTAAGTGGAGACCCGGGCGCTAGCCGAGCAGCTGGCCAAGGCCTGTGAATCGCTCGAGAGGAAGAACCGGCTTCTTGAAGAGGAGCACTTAGCACGCGTGGAGCTGGACGGCCGGTGGGAGACCGAGCGTGCCGAGCTAGTAGACCGCGCGGAGGAAGCCGAGCGTCTTCTGCGGGAGGCCGAGGCAGGTCGAGCTGAGGCGGAGAAGCAGGTGGCGGCGGCCGATGGGTGGACTGCTGAGGCCGAGCGGAAGGCAGCCGAGGTAGAGCAGAGGGAGGCCGAGCTCGCCGGTAGGGTGGAATCGGCAGGGGCGGAGGCTCTCGAGCAATACAAGAGCTCAGAGGCCTATCGGTTCGACCTTAAGGAGGCTGCCCTCCCCTACTACGAGCTAGGACTCCGCCGGGGCATCTGCAAGGGGTTCCAGTAGGGCTACGATCGGGCCATTTCTTACGCCGAGGAGTAGGCGTCCGGAGTGGTTGACTTCCCGTCCGGTCAATGTTATGACTCAGACTTGTCATCGTCTAGTTCCTCTGTTTCGGCGCAGGATGAAGAGGATCCCGAGGGCTCATCACCCGAGGGGTCGCCAACTCCAGATGCCTCGGGAGGGCACACAACCGAGGCTGTTCCCACGCCGATGGGGTCGGTGCCAGGGTCGGCCGTCGCTGAGGCTGCCGGGGGCAGACTGCTCGAGCCCTCTACTTCCGGTCTTCAAGGTGGGCCAGAGGCCTGATGTATCTGTTTCACTTCTTCTTTTTGCATACCTTTTCCCTTCTTGAAGGAAAAGACTCCCTTTTTTGTGTAGAAATAAATAAGGCAGTGGCATTGTGATGAAGACTTATCTGTTTCATATCGCCATTGCCGTATTCTGTCCAGCGTATCTGCGGTGGTTGGAAAGAACCGATATTTTCTGCGTGAATCTCGCATAATGGTTGGGTGAGCGTCTGACAGGGTGTCTTTCCATTTTCCCACGCTTTAAATGCCTGGCCGCTTCGTGTGTCCCGCTGGGGCGGAAGACGAGAAGTTTGAGGTGACCGTTCGTAGGGAGAAATCCTTCTGGCGTGTTTTCGAGGGGGGGGGGCCAAAATCATTTAAGGCAAGTAGCCTCCCTTCGCCTATAAGAAGGACTGAAGGGCGTCCCTTCCTCTCCACCGCTTAGGGTTTTCCCTGACAGTCTTTCCTCATTCCTTCTTCACGTAGCGTTGTGCCGTTGTATTCGGAGCATGGAGGAAGCTCCAGGTGAGGAGGCTGCCGACGACGGGGGGCAGGGAGTTCCTGCTGCTCCGGACTTGAAAAGGAGTCGACGGCTGGCGGGCAGACTTGAAAAGGGGCCGACGCGCAGAGGCACGCCGTTTTCCCTTTATCAGTTCCGACGGCGCTTGCAGGGGGGCGAGATGGAGGACGGATGGGGGCATCAGACATCCCTGCTGCCCGTCCCTTCCTGCTCGCCTCACGGATGGGAGGAGGAAGCCAACTAAGCTTCATCCCTTCCGGGCCTTCCCCTGCCTCCTCATCCAGCTCTGCTGGTTTCTTTTTCTTTCTGGCAGCCTCTTTTTCCCTCTTCTGCTCTGCTCCTCCTTTCTTTCACTCTTCGGAGGGTGCCTGCACTCTCTTTCTTCCAAGAGTTGGCAGTTTGGCGGGAAAGATGCTTTCATATGCATTCCCTCTCCCCCTTCTCTTCCAAGTTTAACTTGGAAGGTAGCCTTCTCTTTCTTAATCCCTCTGTCACCTTTGTCTCGAGCTGCCCGAGCCAACGGGGTCAACTATCCTTTATCCGAGCCAGTTTCTGCACTAGGCAGAGTCAGTGGCTGGACGCAGGAAGGTCATCTGAGTCAGCCGAGCGATGGGCTCATACGACGGCGCTAGGTGGATCTTTTGCTTTTTTGACATGTATTCTATTGGCTTCGGCCTTCCTGATGTACAAATGGGTTGTTTGAATAAAAAGAAAGGAGCCTTTTGTCTTATCTCATGTCGTTTGCACAATACTCAGTACTCAGAAGTAGAACTTGTGTAATGTAGTTGCGTTCCAGGTCCGAGGGATGGGCTCTCCTTCCATCGTAGACAGACGGTATGCTCCTTTTTCGAGCGTCTCGACCACTCGGTAGGGGCCTTCCCAGTTAGGGGATAACTTGCCCACCGCCTCAAGTGGTCGAGAGGCTTCGGCTTTCCTAAGGACGAAGTCTCCCGGCTGGAAGTGTCTGTCTCAGACTTTGGCGTTGTAGTATCGAGTGAGGCGGCATTGGTACTCCGTTGCTCTGATGCTAGCAATCTCCCGGATTTCATCTACTAAGTCGAGATTTTCGAGCAGTTTCTGGTCGTTTGCCTCGGATGAGAAGCAGATGACTCGGAGGGAGGGGTTGCCAATTTCCAACGGGATCACGGCCTCGGTACCGTATACCAGCTGAAAAGGGCTTTCACCGGTTGCCGTTCTGGGAGTCGTTCTGTGCGACCAGAGTACGTTCGGCAATTCCTCGAGCCAGCTGCCCTTGGCTTTACCGAGCCTAGTCTTGATGCCTTTTAAGATAGCCTTGTTGGCATTTTCGACCAGCCCGTTAGCCTGAGGGTGGGCGACCGAAGTGAAGTGATTGCGAATATTGAGGTCGGCGCATCTGTCTCGGAAGTACCGAGAATCAAATTGCCGACCATTATCGCTCACTATCACCCGGGGGATGCCGTAGCGACAGATGATCGACTTCCAGACGAAATTCCAGACGACTGTCTCGGTGATCCTTGCAGTGGCTTCGGCCTCGATCCACTTAGTAAAGTAGTCGATGGTGACGATAATGAACTTCTTCTGGGCCTGGGCCGTGGGGAACGGCCCGAGGATGTCGATTCCCCAGCGAGCGAAAGGATAAGGCTCGGCTAGGGTGACGAGCTCCGTTGCTGGCTGATGGACCAAGTGGTCGAATCGTTGGCAACGGTCACAACGTTGCGTGTAGGTCGAGCAGTCACGTTGTAGGGTGGGCCACCAATAACCTCGCCGTAGCAAGATCCTAGCGAGTGACCTTCCCCCCAAATGTGCTCCGCACAGACCTTCGTGAACTTCTTCGATCGCTCGGTTGGCTTCATCGGTACCGAGGCACTTCAAAAGAGGGCCAGAGAAGGATCTCCGATAAAGTGCGCCATCCAGAGTGACAAATCGCCGAGCTTGGTATTTCAACCTTCGGGCTTCCCGAGGGTCGGGAGGCTCCTGGGAGTCTTGGAGCCACGACAGGTAGGGGGCACGCCAGTCGCCTGGGGAGGCTGAGTCAACAGCTAGGAGTTCCGAATCAATGCTCGAGCGCTCTAGCTCTTCGAGAAGGACCGATCGAGTACCCTCGGGGTCAAGAGAGGAGGCCAGCCGAGAGAGGGCGTCCGCTCGGAGTTTTCCTCCCGAGCTATCGGACTACCTCAAAACTCTCGAACTGTTGTGCCACAGTCTTGACCAGTTGGAGGTATTTGATCATCGGTGCCTCCTGAGCTTCATAATCGCCGTTGACCTGGCTAGCGACTAGTTGGGAGTCGGTGTGAATCCTGACTCGCTCAGCCCCTAACCGCCTGGCCATGCGGGCTCCCGATATGAGGGCCTCATACTCGAAGCGTTGTTGGATGCTTGGAAGTTGAACTTCAGGGCGTACTGTAGCTCTGCCCCTTCGGGGGACTTCAGGAGGATGTCGGCACCGCTCCCGGCTGAATTGGAAGATCTGTCAACGAACAGTTCCCAGGTCGGCTCGGGTGCGGACGGAGATCTTTCTTCAGTCGGGATGGTGCTCTCGGTGATGAAGTCGGCGAGCGCCTGGCCTTTGATAGCCGAGCGAGGCCGATACGATATATCGTAGGCCCCGAGCATGATGGCCCACTTGACGAGGTGTCCCGAGGCTTCAGGGTGAGCGAGGATCTTCTTCAATGGTTCGCCGGTCAGCACGGTGATGGAGTGCCCTTGGAAATAGGGTCGGAGGTGCTTGGCTGAGGTAACCAACGCTAGCACGAGTTTCTCGGTTGTGGGGTACCTTTTCTCAGCCTCGTTGAGCACCTTACTTGTGTAGTAGACTGGTCTCTCGATTCTCGAGTCATTTTTGACTAGGACCGAGCTAACTGTGGATGGAGTTGCCGAGAGATAGAGATACAAGGCTTCCCCTGGGACGGGCTTGGAAAGCACTGGGGGCGAAGCTAGGAACCCCTTAAGCTCGTGAATGCTCTTTGGCATTCCTCGTCCCACGCGAATGTGGCAGATGCCATTTTGGGCCCCCTCAATAGTTTGAAGAAGGGTAGGCATCGTTCAGTCGCGCGGGATAGGAATCTGCTGAGCGCAGCGATGCGCCCGGTAAGGCGTTGAATGTCTTTGATGCAGGTGGGTGGGCACATGTCCAGGATGGCCTGGACCTTATCGGGGTTGGCCTCAATCCCACGCTGAGTGACTAAGAAGCCCAAGAATTTCCCGGACTTTACTCCGAAGGCGCACTTGGCGGGGTTGAGCTTTATGTTGTACTTCAGGAGGGTGTTGAAAGTTTCTGCTAGGTCGGTGAAGTGGTCCTCGGCCTTGGGGGTCTTCACGAGCATGTCGTCAATATACGCCTCGACGTTCCGACCGAGCTGTCCCTCGAACATATGGTTGACTAGCCTTTGGTACGTGGCTCCAGCATTTTTCAACCCGAAAGGCATCCGGGTGTAGAAGTGTACGCCGATGTCGGTGATAAAGGCGGTCTTCTCGATATCTTCGGGGTGCATTCTGATCTGGTGGTAACCTGAGTAGGCATCCAGGAAGCTGAGTATCTCATTGCCCGAGGTTGAATCAACCAGTTGGTCGATGCTCGGTAAGGGATAGCAATCCTTTGGAGTAGCCTTGTTCAAGTCGGTGAAGTCCACGCACATCCGCCACTTTCCCGAAGCTTTCGGCACCAGGACGACGTTAGCTAGCCACGTCGGGTACAGGACCGGTCTAAAAAGGCCAGTCTTCTGCCCCTTGGTGACCTGCTCCTTGATAATCGTCTGCTTCTCTGGCGCATGCTTCCTTCTGCGCTGTTGCACGGGCTTCATGGTTGGGTCGAGGTTGAGCTTATGCACCACCGTCTCTCCGGTATCCCGGGGAGTTGATCATCAGACCATGCAAAGACCTGATGTACGCGAAAGGAACTCTTTGTATTGCTGTTGAACCTCAGATGTTAGGTCAGCTCCGATCTTTACTCCTAGGGTCGGGTCGTCGTTTAGGAAAAACAGCTAGCAATTCGCCTCCAGGTTCGGCGGTTGCGGATTTTTCCTCGACTTCCCGGGGCCCTTATTTTCCCCGTCCGGCCTTGTGGCTTCGATCGAGATATTGTAACACCTTCGGGCCATTACCTGGTTACCTCGGACTTCCCCCAATCCATTTTTGGTGGGGAACTTCACCTTTTGGTGATAGGTAGAAGGCACCGCTTTCGTTCGGTTGAGGATTCCTCGGCCGAAGATTGCGTTGTATGCTATCTTACCTTTGATCACTATGAAGTCCACCATGACCGTAACGGTCTTGGGTGGGGTGCCAAGAGTAACCGGAAGGCTTAGGACTCCCTCGGGATAGGTGGCCTGGCCATTGAACCCGCACATGGGGGTCCGGATCGGGCGGAGTTTAGACGGATCCTCTCCCATCTTAAGGAAACATTCGTAGGATAATACATCAGGGGCACTTCCATTGTCAACCAGAATCCTGTCTACGTTACAATGGTTTATTGTGGCCGATATCACCAGGGCGTCATCGTGCGGGGTGCTCAGCCCCTCCAGGTCTTGGTCGGAGAAGATTATGACCTGGTGTTCACTTGGTGGGGCCCTGGGAGGCTTGATGGCTCGGCTCACCCGCTCAGCGTGACGCTTCCTTCCTCGGCCGCTGTCTCCTCCTGATGCAGCTCCTCCGGCGATGACGTTGATGTGGACCCCTCGGGGGGCGTTGTCGATTTCCTCTAGGGCGCCTCGGTCTTCCTAGTGCCCGGCCATGAACCGGGAGAGGTGCCCCTGACGGATGAGATGCTCGATCTCATCCTGGAGCTGGTGGCAGTCGCCGGTATGATGCCCGTGGTCGCTATGGAACATGCAATGCTTGCTGCGACTGCGGTTCTTGGACTTCATTGGCTCGGGTTGGCAGAGGAGGCCCGATCCTTTGATGTCTTCATAAATCTCGTATACTAGAGCGGTTAGGGGATTGTACCGCTCGTACTTCCGTGAACGGCTCCTTGCGTTCCCTGTCTCGGTTCCGCCTTTTTCCTGGGCCCGAGCTTGGCTCGAGTGCCTGCTTCTTGTCCCCCTCCCGACCCGAGCCGGTTACGTCTCGGCAGGCACTGAGCACTTCCTCGCACTCGGCGTGGCGCAATGCCAGAGTCACTAGCGCAGCAAGGGTCGAGGGAGGGTGGAGGACAAGCTCACGGCGGAGGTTCTCGTCGCCGGTGCCCCCGGTCAGAGTGGTTATGGCCGAGGCGACATCTAGGCGGGGGATCCTCAGGGCTTCCGATTTGAATCGGAGGATGTAGGCCCGAAGTTTTTCCCCTTGCGCCTGTTTGAGGGCCAAAAGCCCCGCTACCGACCTAGGGGGGCCGCTACCAGCGAAACTCTCCTTGAATACTCACCCGAACTACTTGAAGTCTCGGATGGATCCGGGGGCGAGGGCCCGAACCATGCTTGGGCGCCTTGGACCAGGGTGGTCGCAAAGGCTCGACACTTGATGGCGTCGGATGCTCCGTGAAGGGTCATCAGAGCGTCGAAGCTGTCAAAGTGGTCGGCCGGGTCGCCCTGGCCGTCGTAGGACTTGAAGGTCGGGATAGAGGTTCGGGGAGATACCTCTGCCTTCAAGATATGGTCGTAGAACGGGGATCTCTCCTCGTCCTTTGGTGGAGAGGTCTTCTGCAGGGCTCGTAGGGCGCGCTCCTGCTCTACGAAACGCCTCTCGAATTCTCACAGTCGGAGGGATAGCTTCGGCTGCCACTGCGCCCTAGGGTTGAGGGGGCGTGAAGGCAGGCTGTCTTGGCGCTCTCTGGGGACTTCGATCTCTGGGAGGGGACGGCGTGCCCCATGCCTGCCCCGCTTCGGCATGGAGGAAGCCTCTTGCTCCGGAGGGGGGGCTTGCGAGGGTCCTCCTACTTTGTTGCGGATGAGCTACTGTCCTCGGAGGATGAAGCGGCCTCCGATGGTGTGCTGGGACACGTTCTCACGGGGAGGGCTCTCCGGAGGGGCGCGTGACCTTCCATCCCTGGCCGCCTGGGTCCTCATGAGTTCCACGAGGACGTCCAGTTTCGCGTTGAGGGCTTGGAAGGCGTCAACGCCACCGTCGAGCGGCAGCCCTACCATTGTGGGAGGAGGGGGCGGTCCGTCGGCGGGAGTGCTGGCACTGGTGGGGGGTTTTGGGAGGCTTGTGAGGGGCCTACCCCCGCCGCTGTCATGGCCTTTCCCCTGTCGCCAGCGGACCTCCTCCCTGAACTCCTTCTCACCATACTGGCTCTTTGGTCGTTTCCTACAGACGGCGCCAAATGAAGGGGCGTGATCTCGTGCTGGTCCTGAGCTGGGAGGATGATCACCGGATAGTGAACTACAGAGAAAGGGAAACGAATCAGGGGGCCCAGGGATGGTTCCATGGGGAAACCCTCTGATGCTTAAGTCAGTAGAGCAATGGTGGAAGGTATTGAGGGAGGTAGAAAGAAATGCACGAGATTCCCCAACACCAAGATGGTGAAGTGGTTCCTGCTCAGGGACTGTTAGGCCTATATCTGCCTTACCTGTCGCCGGAGGGAGTCCCTGGTTTATATAGTGAGCTCCCCTGATGAGTTCCATAAGTTGAGGAGTTTCAGGCGGGAGTTACGTCCTCATCATGGGATCGTTACATCCTCATCATGGGATCGTTACGTCCTCATCATGGGATCATTACGTTCTCATCGTGAGCTCTTCATGACCTAGGGGGATCGTGGCTCCCTTATCCCCTGAACTCGTGCTCATAAAGGACTATCAACGGCTGCATGGATAAATATTTGCCAGTCGATCCAACCATGAGAAGTGCTAGCCCTGTCCGGGCGATAGGCATAGCTCGGATGCAGTCAGATCGGAGTGGGTGAGGAGCGCCCGCCCTTCATCCCGATGGAGGGATGGCTCGGGTGTGGGTCTTCCTCCATTCTGACGTTCGGGCCTTCCGAGCCTAAGGGCCGCCGAGGAAGGATGGGATCCCGAGTGATCTTTATTGGGCTTTTCTACTGAAGTGGGCCCTAGAGGGCTGTCACTTAGATGAGCTGAGCCTCGTTTGGTCCTGATGGGCCTAGTTTGGCTGCTCTTAATTGGGCTACATAAATCCCCCTCTCCACTTGTCCCCCTCCTACTCCCGAGCTTCAGTAAGCTCGGACGAGTAGCTGCTTGGGGTTTCGAACCAGCGTGGCTCAGGTGGGTGGAGATCTGGCGGTGTTTAGGAAGCCAAGTGTCGTGGTCACCTGTGCCCGTGTTAATGATGATCCTGATAGATTTGAACTGAAGGGGCCCCCTTTCCTCGGAGGTCGGAACGACGTGCCGCCTTCCGCGTGAGTTTATAGGCGTTGGGCGCTTGTTGTCATTCCAGACTCCCTCCGTCTCTTAGGGATTGGGCTCTCCTTCGTTCTTGTTTTTGGGGCTCTTCGATGCGCAGGGAGGACACGATGGTGGAGCAGAGGCTTGCGGCGGCATTTGAGGAGTTGGCGGCGATAACCGCGGAGGCCGTTCGGTAGCTTCCTCCTCCCTCGAAATCTTCAGGGTCTCGGGACCATCTCCCTCAGAGTCTTCTTCTGACTCCATGGCGGGCCAGCGCCCAGATGTTGAGGAGTGGGAGGATGAGCCGGTGGGGAGGGCATCGGTCCCCAACTGTAGCGAACTGGGGGAGGGGGATGTGAGGAGGCTGGAGCACCAGTATCGCCTGCCCCACAAGTTCAGTTTTGCCGCTGCTACCCCATACGAGAGGAGCCTGGACTCTCGTACAGGCCACATCTGTATGTTTCTTCTGTCATGGAAGGGTGGATTTCACCTTCCTTGCGAACCTTTCATCGTTCAGCTTCTTAATTTTTTTCAGTTGGCACCCATTCAGTTGGTAGCCAACTCCTATCTCATCCTTTTTGCCTTCCATATTCTCTATCGTCAGTGCGGAGTTCCTCCTTCCATGGACCTCTTCCACTATTTCATTGAGTTGAAAGCGCATCCTTCGGCGGGGAAGGGCTTCTATTTCATCCAGGCGAGGTGGAATAGGAGTTGTATCTCTTTGGCGGTGAAGGATTCTTCGCATAAAGGGTGGAAAACCCAATTCTTCTGGGTGAAGATTTGTTCAGTGGAGGAAACCTGGAGGTGCCTGGTAATCCCAAATTTCCACCCTAATATTCCTCCTAGGCAGGATGAGTTCCCCCCTTACGTGGAGAAGTACGCAGCCACCCTGCTGAAAAAATGCCAATCCACCGAGGAACTGGTGACACCGGAGAATATCGAGCGATGTCTTCTCACGCGGCTGCACCCGTCGGGCTCAGGTGCCACAACTTAGATTTTCCTTCGGAAGTGGGGGTCATCTTTCTTTTCTTGAATACGTCTTCTTCTTTGTGCAAACACCAGGCGGGAGGCTCTGAAGGAGGCCGCAGAGGTGATCGAGCTTGGAGATGACTCGACTGCCGACGAACCGACTGCTCCCGTGGGTCACTCCCGAACCAAAGATAAGGGCAAGGGAGTGGCCCAGGGTGAATCCTCCGGACCGCGGGGACCCAAGCGCAAGGACCCTGTGGAGGGTATGATCCGGGCCGCTGCGAGGGCCAGAAAGCGGGCCAAGAAGGCCGGGGTTGTACCCACAGTCGAAGGCGACCGTCCCGCGGCTCACCCCTCCGCCGGGCACAATGGGGCCGACCCTACCGGGCGGGCTCTCCCACCAGCCGAGCCAGAGGGGGTCGAGGAGGCCGGTGCTGCCCCCGTGGGCGGCGATGATGCGGGCTTGGTTCCTCCTTTGGCTGGGACCGAGGGGGGCGAGGGTGCTCCTGCAACCGGTAGTGGGGCCGACCCGGCTCTCCCCTCGACCAGAGCTGAGGGGGCCGTGGCCGAAGCTGGGGGTGCTGTGATCATGGCCGAGGCTGGTGCTCCAGGTGGTGATGCCAGTGCCGAGCCGATCCGTGAGGAGAGGCCGCAGGAAAATCTGGTCGGGATGCGAGGGGCGGCCGAGGTTGGGGCTCGATCCGTGCCATACTGTGGGGCGCCGGGCGATGGGGGGTTCTCCGTTTCGGCGGCCTTGGAGAGGATGGGTATCTCGGACCCCCTACACCAGGTGTGCCGTGGTATATCCGCGAAGGTGAGGGGGGGAGGTAGGCAACACTCCTCGTCTACGGCTCTCGCTGGGGTTATGGAGGGCGGCTTGGCCCTGGCCCAGATGGGGGTGGTTCTGGCAGAAGCATACGCTCGATCGGAGTCGGAGCGAGCGAACCTGGCCTAGACCCTCGGTGGGTCGGAAAAGAGATTGACTCGGCTCGTCGAGGAGCGTGATGAGCTTCGGCAGGAGCTCTCCTCAATCAGGGAGCTGGTACGATCGAGCCAAGTGGAGACCCGGGCGCTAGCCGAGCAGCTGGCCAAGGCCCGTGAATCGCTCGAGAGGAAGAACCTGCTTCTCGAAGAGGAGCGCTTAGCACGCGTTGAGCTGGACGGCCAGTGGGAGACCGAGCGTGCCGAGCTAGTAGGCCGCGCGGAGGAAGCCGAGCATTTTCGGCGGGAGGCCGAGGCTGATCGAGCTGAGGCAGAGAAGCAGGTGGCTGCGGTCGAAGGGCGGACTGCTGAGGCCGAGCGGAAGGCAGCCGAGGCGGAGCAGAGGGAGGCCGAGCTCATCGGTAGGGTGGGATCGGCCGGGGCGGAGGCTCTCGAGCAATACAAGAGCTCAGAGGCTTACCGGTTCGACCTTAAGGAGGCTGCCCTCCCCTACTACGAGCTAGGACTCCGCCGGGGCATCCGCAAGGGGTTCCAGCAGGGCTACGACCGGGCCATTTCTTACACCGAGGAGCAGGCATCCATAGTGGTTGACTTCCCGTCCGGTCAATGTTATGACTCGGACTTGTCATCCTCTAGTTCCTCTGTTTCGGCACAGGATGAAGAGGATCCCGAGGGATCATCACCCGAGGGGTCGCCAACTTCGGATGCCTCGGGAGGGCACGCAACCGAGGCAGTTCCCACGCCGGTGGGGTCGGTGCCACGGTCGGTCGCCGCTGAGGCTGTCGGGGGCAGACCGCTCGAGCCCTCAACTTCCGGTCTTCAAGGTGGGCCAGAGGCCTGATGTATCTATTTGTCTTCTTCTTTTTGCATTCCTTTTCCCTTTTTGAAGGAAAAGACTCCCTTTTTTATGTAGAGATAAATAAGGCAGTGGCATTGTGATGAAGACTTATCTGTTCCATATCGCCATTGCCGTATTCTGTCCAGCGTATCTGCGGTGGTTAGAAAGAATCGATATTTTCTACGTGAATCTCGCATAATGGTTGGGTGAGCGTCTGACAGGGTGCCTTTCCATTTTTCCACGCTTTAAATGCCTGGCCACTTCGTGTGTCCCGCTGGGGCGGAAGACTAGAAGTTTGAGGTGATTTAAGGCAAGTAGCCTCCCATCGCCTATAAAAAGGACTGAAGGGTGTCCCTTCCTTTTCACCGCTTAGGGTTTTCTCTGATAGTCTTTCCTCATTCCTTCTTCACGTTGCGTTGTGCCATTGTATTCAGAGCATGGAGGAAGCTCCAGATGAGGAGGCTGTCGATGACGGGGGGCAGGGAGTTCCTGCTGCTCTGGACTTGAAAAGGAGTCGACGGCCGGCGGCCAGACTTAAAAAGGGGTCAACGCGTGGAGGCACGCCATTTTCCCTTTATCAGTTCCGGTGGCGCTTGCAAGGGGGCGAGATGGAGGACGAATGGGGGCATCAGACATCCCTACTGTCCGTCCCTTCCTGCTCGCTTCACGGCGGGGAGGAGGAAGCCAGCTATGCTCCATCCCTTCCGGGCCTTCCCCTGCCTCCTTTTCTACATAGTATGTTATACTGATCTTTCTGGCAGCCTCTTTTTCCCTCTTCTGCTCTGGTCCTCCTTTCTTTCACTCTTCGGAGGGTGCCTGCACTCTCTTTCTTTCAAGGAGTTGGTAGTTTGGCGGGGAAAATGCTTTCATATGCATTCCCTCTCCTCCTTCTCTTCCAAGTTCAACTTGGAAGGTAGCCTTCTTTTTCTTAATCCCTCTGTCACCTTTGTCTCGAGTTGCCTGAGCCAACGGGGTCAACTATCCTTTATCCGAGCCAGTTTCTGCACTAGACAGAGTCAGTGGCTGGACGCAGGAAGGTCATCCAAGTCAGCCAAGCGATGGGCTCATACGACGGCGCTAGATGAATCTTTTGCTTTTTTGACATGTATTCTATTGGCTTCGGCCTTCCTGATGTACAAACGGGTTGTTTGAATAAAAAGAAAGGAGCCTTTTGTTTTACCTCATGTCGTTTGCACAATACTCAGTACTCAGAACTAGAACTTGCGTAATGTAGTTGCGTTCCAGGTCCGAGGGATGGGCTCTTCTTCCATCGTAGACAGATGGTATGCTCCTTTTCTGAGCGTCTCGACCACTCGGTAGGGGCCTTCCCAGTTAGGGGATAACTTTACAGCGTCTTCTTCCTACACTCTACGCCCTGTTGCTGGAGCTTTATGGTGGCGGAGGACGTGTGGCTCTCTTATCTGGGATCTCTTATTCTTTCATCTGTACTACGTGTAGCACTCCAAAAAGGTAGGTGTTCTTAAGATCTAGCCCAACCCGTAGCTAAAATAGGGTAACATAACATGCTAGTGTAATCCATCTGTCATGCCATGCAGCCTGTTCCTATAGCTTGTTACATGAGTTTTAAGTAGAACATACTCTGTAGCATGTTACACGGGTTTTAAGTAGAACAACTATAGCCTGTTACACCAAGTTTTCTACATAGTATGTTATACTGATCTGACGGGATTCAAATATATCCTGTCATACTAGTTTTTACAGCCTCAAATAATCATGTTTCAGCCCTAATATGTAACCAATTTTACAAGAGATATGTATATATTTTTAAAACCCAGAAAGTCCATCCCTCAGGTAAAGGGCGCCCCTGACCAGGGCGCCATTTCCTGAAGGGGCGCCCCTATCCAGGGTGCCATTTAATTGAAGACCATGTGAAGTGTCATCAATTCACTTTCCCGTAATTGATGATCAACGCATTCAAAAATCTATATCTATTGAACTAAACCATAAAATTCTTGCATGGATATGTTTATGTGATCCTGATATTTTCCTCTATCCATATATATCCTTATTTCTTGATTCTGAGAACTTTAGAATTCATGAATAGTGACTTGTGTCCCAAAATGTACCTGCCCGGTGCGTATGTGAGCCTGAGGAATGGGTGCTCTTGTCTAGGGCGCCATTTAAAGAATTGAAGACCCCTTACAGAGTCGCCATTTAAATGGTGACACTGCAGAGGGGTGCCATTTCCCTTGTATCAAAAAGAAAAGAAAAGAAAAATGCTGAAACTTGAATGGGAGCCCTTAAGTAGGCGCCCATTTCCTGAGACATGGCAGCCCTTGGGGTGCCAATTCCCTGAATAGTGACCCTCCAGAGAGTCATCCTTTAAATAGAGACTCTCTGCAGGGGCTCCATTTGCCTGTGTGTATGTATGTATATATATATATATATATATATATATTTGAAAGAAGCCCTAACCCCCAGGCGCCAATTCCTTGAAAGGGTACCCGACCCCCAGACGCCATTTGATTGAAAGGGTACCTGAACCCCGGATGCCATTTGATTGAAAGACTGGCTGTCCCCCAAGTGCCAATTCAGTGACAGAGGGATTCGTTCTGATTTTCGGATTAGTCTATTGATTTATACCGATATAACCCTAGTTCATCTCCTGCATGATATATGCCTTTGAACTCCATTCATGGAATCTACCTTATGTTATTACAATGGTCAATCCTTGAAATTCCATATTGGCTATAAATGAGAGTGGATGTCAAAAGAAATACATGAAAATGTTGTGCATAAAGGGCCCGGTCTGGTCTTGGGAGGAGCACCCGAAGGTACTTGTGCCCATGGGAGTTTATTGACCACGGTGTTTAAGCATTGCACCGAAGTACTTGCTTGACTTGCTTGACTTGAGACATTCCACACTGACTCTCTCTACTTGTTTGACTTGACTTGCGTGGCCCAGAATGGGTAATACTTGACTTGCGTGGCCCGAAAAAGGGCAAAGTACTTGCTTGATTTAAATAGCCAATTCTATTGACATGTACTTGATATTACTTGCTTGAACATGAATTTCTACTTGCTTGTACATGAGTTCTTGCTTGCCCAGAAAGTGGCATCAACATCAAGAAAGTTCTTGATATCCTACTTGTCAAATACTTGAAATCATGTGATACTCTCTCTATACAGTTCTTGATCACTTACTTGTTCATCATGCATAAATATACATGTATACCTGATTTTCATACTTGTACATCATGCTTAGCTATACCGATATTACACATAACATGTAAACCACTTAAAGATTGCTCGAACTTGTGATGTAATTCCTACTGAGCGATTCGCTCATCCAGTTGCTTCCTAACATTTTCAGGTAATTCGGATAGCGACATCCACATGAATGGGAATGAGACTGAGTGAAGAGTGCTAGAGTCATCAATCATCTACTATCAACTAGCCGTGTCATTTGATTTTCTTGAGTCCCTTTTGTACTTCCAATTATATTAGTCTAGTTGATTGAAGCTTGTTAAGGCTTGTAGCCTAGTATTTGGATTTGAATGAGGAATGTCATAGATTAGAATTATTACCATTTGGTCAATTGGATAATTGTCATCTTGGACATTAGTATTATTTTGGGAATTTAATCTTAGTTATGATTTAGATAATTTGTGAACTCTGTCCTTTGTCAATAAAATTATGTATACGGCTCTGATTGAATGTTTCTATATAAGCTGGCCATGACCTCGAGTATCTTCCGTGCTCGGGGCGTGACATTGCCACCACCAGGTCGACACCCTGGGCTTCCAGAGACCGCTATAAAAGAAGCTTTCATTAGATGTGTCGACACCTTGTTCGAGCGTGCCGACACATTGGCGCTTCCAGAAAGCATTGAAGAGAAAATTTCCTAACGATGTGTCGACACCTTGCTCCAGCGTGCTGACACATTGGTCCTCTAGAGAGTGTTATAAACGTTCTTCTGCAAGGAAGTGTCGACACTCATTTATAGGAGGTCGACAACATGATTCTTCTAGAAAGCATTGAAGATCGGAACCTTAAAGAAGTGTCGACACCTCAGTTATCGCAGGTTGACACTTTGGGCTTCTAGAGACAGTTATACAAGAAGACTTCATAAGAAGTGTCGACACCTCCTTCTCAGTAGGTCGACACATTGGTCTTGCAGAAGCTCTCAAGCCAGAAGTCTGTCAAATCAATTGGGCAATCCAGAGAGAGAAAATAGGTACCGCAAGTGTCCAAATACATAGATTTCGAGGTTTGGATGGAGTACCCAGGTTTGACTTTTGTCCCTGTCATCATGTCTCATTTAATCTACCTTCTTGGAGTTACCTTTGTCAGAAATTTAGCTGGAGAAAGGATACCTCACAGTCTGCCACATTTCTACTGTCACCCCATATGACTCCTATCCCAGCAGTCCCCAGCAAGATAGAAAGTAAACTCCAGCCAATTAGAAGACCACATGTCTAAAGGGCATTTAATGTGAAGACTTGGAAAGTAACTAGAGGAAGAAACGGTCTCTGCTCTTCTCTGCCGCCACCATCCTACCATGGGATTGCCTTGGAAAAGCACTCAAGCTCACATGGGCGCATGTTTCAAGGGGAGAAGACCTTCTGGTGGGAAAAGTTTCCCGGGGGTCCTCTATTTATATGAAGCTTCTTCAAGAGAAGAAGTCGTTGTTGCCATGGAAGAAACCCACGCCCTTGAGCATCCAAGAAGAAAACCTGTGAGAAAGAAAAGAAGGGAGTGAGAGCAGCCCAGCACTAGTTTGACTAAGTGTAGTGCTGTAAGAGAAGAAGAAAAGAAGATCAGCCTTGAGAGAGAGTAGCCCTGCAGTCTACCGGTGTTTGAAGAAAAGGATCCTTGGATCTAACCTTGTAGCTGCAGTCACCAGCATCCTTGTCTTGATCTATTGTTTTAGCTGGTGTTTATATTGTCACTCTTGTTTCTTCACTACATTTGCAGTATTTTCTTTCGTGCTTTCGATACAATCCTCTTGCTCTTCCGATCCCCTGTTTTGGGGATCGGGTTCCTTCTGAGCAATCAGAAGAAGGGAGGGTGGTCCCTCCTGTGTCCCTCTGGGTCTTCAGAGGAAGAGAGGATCTGATCCGCTGGGTGGATAGCAAGTTGTTAGTCAGCGGTTCAAGCTGTTAGTCAGCGGATGTTGTGGAGGTTCTCCACGGTCTTACTTTTGCAAGGGTAAGCCTCATCGGGTTTGGTGAGGGGTGGACGTAGGTTGTGGGTCTACAACCGAACCACCTTAAAATCCCTATGTTGTGGGTTGAACATCGTGTTGGCTTGCTCCATATCTTCTATCCCCATTCACAGGTAGGTGTGCTTGCTTCATTGCATATAATCGGGTTCATTACCATCACACACTCAAGCTTTATGGACTGCACATTCTTGCATATACACCATCCATTCCTTGGACGGTTATAGCAATCCCTTGACTGCCTACTGCATCTTTGCACTCAGACACTAGGGAGCATCTTCCCTTAAATAAGGATCACCTTGTTCGCACACGCATAAGAGGTTTGCTAAGAATCACCTTAGCTTGTACCACAACCTGTGTAGTCTTAAGACCGCCGTTTACACTTAACCCATTCCATCTAAATCCGCTGTGCTTTGTGTCTAAGTGTTTAGGGGTGGTCTCATTTGCTTTTGGTAGCTAAAGATTTTTTTAAATAGGCCATAGTTCGTGATAGGATCTATTCAACCCCCCTTCTAGATCCCATTGCACTGATCGGGAACCAACATTGAGTTCAAGTGCTCTAAGGCAGAGCAATGGCAATTGTCTCACTGAGAAACCGACTCCCTTCATCAATGAAGTGAAGTGGACAAAGTTATGAAGTGCCTTGCTACCTCTGTTCTAATTGAAACAGAATAGTGAGCTACACTGAGTAACTGGGGGTGCTAGTGTCTAATCAATGTGCACTCTCACGTCAAAAGGTGCATGCCTCACCTGAATGTTCTTGAAAATTGAAAAACAGCAACATTTGGCATCAAGAGAAAATTTTGAAAATGATAGCCCCTTTTGACAAAATCAGAAACCACAAGTGTTTAACCTCAATACTTACTGTTGTTTCCTTCAAAGGAGCTAATGGAATTGAATGAGTAGGATGAAAGGAGGTTAACCTAGTTCTTATATGTATTTCTAGTTCATTTCTATTAATATTGAATGCAGATATATTCAAATGCTTTTTATTGAGAAACTCAGTTTTTCATCAGATTTAAACCAATCTATACATAAGGGCTTTATCATTGGAATTATGTAACTGAAGATTTTGAAAAACCTGTAACTCTACATTTATGAACTTGCTTCAGGCTGTAGAACTCCCATACTAAGATTTCTTGAATCTGGTTCGTCTATAAATCCAAGTGTCGACCCCAAGGGTCGACCCCTTGTGTCCAGACTTCTATCTGGTTGTCATGGCATTTGACATCAAGACAAATTGGCCCCCTTGTTGTTGCATGTCTCCATATTGATTGTCACTTTTTTATCATCTGCAATGATATCTTATGGCTGCTATGAAAGTATCATCTCTCTAAGCAATTGGTAATCAGGTCTCATTATGTAATTTGTTAGTCTGCATTTCCTTCTTCAATGCATTGCATAGAAAACATTAAAAAAATCTAAAAAATAGAAAACCAAAAAATTATGAAAACTTTGAAAACCAACAATTGGTATCAAACTGCTCTCAATGGCTATCGAACTGCTCTTTGATTGCATCGTCTTGCTATGCTCAAATCTCATGCATATATATGTCTCTCTTGATTCAGCCTATGTTGCTTTGTCGTGACTTCATGGCATCCGATGCCCATTTGTGTGCCTTGTTTATGCCAAGCCAAGGGATCCTACACTCTAAAGGGACCCATCAATATGCTCTTGCATTTAGCTACCCCAGAAATAATGGCATTTACCATTTGGTTCTTCACTTCTATATCACTGTTGAATGTATATCTGCTGCTTGAACTTCACATTTAAATCTTCTTCACATCATGTGCTCCATAACTCATAGCATGTAACATCATAATTGCATATTTTGTCTTTGTATTTGGCTTTAATGTAAGCCCTCTTTGCTGATGGCAAAGGGAGAGAAGTTTTAATGAGTCATTGCCTATTTCATGACTGTATTCCTTTTAGAAATGACTCATAATGAACTCATAATGACTCATAGTTGTCATCATCAAAAAGGGGGAGAATGTTGGGCATGTGTGGAACATACTTGATTCTATTATTTTGATGATCTCTGACTATGACTCATTGATGAGTCATATTTGCATTTGATGATGTCAACATGCATGCAGCTCAGGTCAAAGTCAGCACTGGCAAGTGTATGGTCTCATGAAGGTATCATGCAATGGTATGAACAAGGCCAGCCAACAGTAGTGCAAAGCCAAGGGAATGAATTAATGAAAATCCAGAGCCAAGATTTGCTTAATTGAGCCATTGATTGCTAAGCTTAAGTGAAAATCAAGCAAGGTTGTTTGAGGAAGTGTCATTGGCAGATCAAGCACTTTAAATCAATCTCCCAAGTGCAAAGATTCTTTGGATGCACAGAAACCAAGAAAGAGTTGGCAGAAGAAGCTGAGAAGTTCATTTTGTTCTTTAGATAGGTCGACCTCACCTCATCAACAGGTCGACCTCAGATGTCTTCCAGACCCTGTTATGTGGGCAGTCTCTTAAGACAGGTCGACACTACCTCTACAGTAGGTCGACCTCAGGTGTCTTCCAGAACCCGTTATGTGGGCATTTTTTTAAGACCGACCGACACTACCTTTACAGCAGGACGACCTCATGTTGCCTCCTAGAAGCTGCTAAAAATGTGCCTTGGACAGATAGGTCGACCATATCCCATCAGAAGGTCAACCTCATTGTGCTTCCAGAAGCCATTTAAAACGCATTTTTACAAAGCCGCGTCGACCTCACTTTAACAGCAGGTCGACCTCACTGAAGGAAAAACTCAAAGTACTCTGTCAAATCTGTGCTTTTCAAAAACCGTACTGAGAGCATTAATAGCAGATGCAAACCTCCAAGATCACCTCTTTTGAGGTCTGGAAGAGGATCCCTGGTCAGAGGTTCTGCCATTACATAATGAGGAACATCTTCTTGGAGAAGACTTGGTCAGCCACCAAATCCAGAAGACTGTCCCTTCTATCCTAAGAAAGGACTATTCAGGTTGTCTGTCCTTAAGAGCACACTGGACAAAGCCACTCCCTCTGCCACAGGTTTTCAAATTTACTAAACCTTAGGCCAGCCACCATCCTATCCTAGGACTGGGTTGAAAAGCCATGAAATCTCAAGTCAACATCCTGCAGAATATTTTCATCAAGCCAAGAAATGATTTTTGAAGGGAAACTATTTTTCCCTTGCTCTTCTACGATGGACCAAGTCAAAGCTCTACTGGAAGTAGGTTAAAAGTCAAAGAACTTGCTTAAATTTGAATCGGACCAGGCAGATATCTTAGAGGGAAATTTTCCACTGGCTCTTCTATTTATATGAAGCTCTCTACATGGAGAGAGCTACTGCTACCCTTGAAGAAAGCCACACCCTTGAGCATTCAAGCAAATCAATGAGAAAAGAAGAGAAGGAAATGTGAGCAGCCTAGCATCTGGCCAACCTTATCCAGTGCTGTAAGAGAGAAGAGAAGAGAAACGAGAAAAGAGAGAAGAGAGAAGGAAGGAGAGAAGCCTTAAGAGAGAGCAGCCCTGTAGAAAGCTTGAAGAGAAGATCTGATGGATCTCTATCTAAAACTCCACACTAGCTTCCAGATCTGTATCTGGGGCCACAACTGGTGTTCTTCTTGTTGCAATTTCTTTTCCTTTGAATCTGCATCTCAGTGTATGTCCGACACTCTGCTTGAGAGACCGAAAGTGTTTTCGCTGCACTTGCAGCTTGCCTTCTTTGTGTGTGTGTGTGTGTGTGTGTGTGTGTGTGTGTGTGTGTTGAGGACTTCATCCTCGTGTGGAAAAGCCTCACCTTGGTGAGGGGTGGACGTAGGTTGCGGGTTTGCAACCGAACCACCATAGAAATATCTGGTGCTGTGGATGTGTTCTTATGCGTTTGATCCATCTCTTCTATCCATATTTACAGGAACATAGGGATTTCTATTTTGCACTTACTCTGCTCGGCCTCCACACTATACATTTGTGTGTTTGTTCCTGCACCTGCATATCCAATTCTTGCTTGCTGCATATCTACGTTCAAGCATCCCTCTTTACACAGTCCTTATCCAAGTCATCATACACATTACATGGTGTGACTGTGTCTTGTATAGGTGCATTTGATCTCAGTTCTACATAACCCAATAGGAACACTTGTGTTCCACTTGTTTGCATGTCTATAAGGGACTCCTTGAAGGTGCGTCGACCTCGGCTACTCTGTTAAGCTGAAGGTGCATCGACCTCTCTGAACTACTGCATCGACCTCATCAGTTTATATGTGTTGTTTTTGTTCCAGCCCTAGCTCTACTCTTGCTGAACCCACTGTGCTCTGAGCTCAAGTGTTTTATTTATTCTATAGCAGTGGTTCTTATTTTAATCAGCTATATTTTTATTTGGGAAAAGTTTGTACCGAATCTATTCAACTCCCCATTCTAGATCCGGTTGCACCCAAGGGACCCAACATGTGGCACATACCAGGGATGAGTGCGCAGGACCCGCGGGTGTACACTTCACTTTATCGTATCATTTTCTTTCATAATCTTGTGGGCCATTCTTGCCCTTTTTTCGGTTGTTGACATAGTTGCCCTTCGTGGGTTATGCCTGATCTGACGTTGTCCCTTTCATGGGCTGGCACAAGGTGAACGGGCGTCAGGATGTGGCTCCGTAGTTGATCTGACATCGGGTGATCCGGCGTCACCTCTTTTAGGGGATTGGCACAGACATGTGGCTTTCTAGTTGATCCAACATTGGGTGATCTAGCTTCACCTTTTTAGTGGATCAGCGTGGGGTGAACCGGTGTAGGTGCGTGGCCGCACCTATGCTTCGATTCACCCTGCCCCTCTCAAGAATACGGCTAGGTCTAGGGGCTCTCTTCTTCTCCCCCATTCTTCTTTGTGTTGTTGGGTTTGAGAGCGCCCTCTCCTTCTTCTTTCGATGGCAAACTTCACCTACATCTCTGGCGTCCCCGTCGTCTTCTCTTCTTGGTGAGCCCATAGGGACTCCCCCCTTCGACCCATCGACGCTGAGCTCTTCTTTTCCCATCACCGGTGGAGGCGCACCCATGGCGTGGACACCATTGGGCACGACGGCCCTCTTGTCATCGTTCTTTGTCAGGGCGGGGTTGCCTCCCCCCTCTTCTTCTTCTTTGCCTTCCCCTTGCTCGGATGGGGCTCAACAGCGCCACTTGTCGATCGAGTTTCGCCGCCATCGTCATCTTACAGCAAGCCCTAGGGGAGACGGCCGTTTCATAATGGCGCCGGATCACCCATGATTAGACGCACAAGACATGTCCTTTGTAGGTGGGACCTCGTCCCTTCCCACGGCATCGGGGGCATCCCCTCTAGCAGGCTAGTCCTCGAATTTCTATGTCCCCTAGAGAGCCCAACCAGCTTTGCCATTGTGCATGCTCAGTTACTTAGGGGCCGTCTTGCTTTGAGTGTGGACGAGCACCCGCTTAACCACCCCTAGAGCCTCTAGCTAAGGGGAGACTCTGCCGATTTTTTTAATGCATATATATACATATATATATTCTGTGGCTAATGCACTCATTCTCTTCTTTCTTTTCCCTATGAAATGGCTTCTTCGAGGACTTCTTCTTCTTCTGGCCTCCCTACCTCGCGTACTACTCAGGTGGGGAGCTCAACTGAGACCCCTGCCGTGACGTGAATGAATTTTTCCGGCCTAGATCAAGATCTATACGAAAATTGCCAGCTTGGCAGAATCGCCAGACTCGGAGATAGACACGGTGGAGGTTGATAGAATCACCATGGTCAAGAATGACTTCCACTTCATCCAGGTAGGGGGTTACCATGCTGATCACCCGAAGGACCGACACTTGGTCAAGTTTTTGAAGAGCTTCAATATTGGCGGCAAGCATGACTACATCATGGCCTGATAGCTGGAATACGCTGTTCTGAAGGAGAGGGACAGTTTGGCGAAAAGCGCCCCGAGGATAGAGCCCATATATTGGTTGGGCGAGCCTCATAAGTGGAATGCAGTTTTAGGCTTGACAGAACTAACGGTTGAGAATGACATGCTGATGAGAGCCCTCGAGTTCACCCCTGCTCGGTGGGACAATGCTACCGATCGCGTACATCAAGAGAAGCCATGTTTTGGCCTATTCTTAGCCCCGCTAAAATGGGGTTATAGAGGCAGACCTTTCTTGCTAAACTGTTTGGCCATCAAATTCAAGCATCAGTTGGCTGCAGGCTGGTTCGCCGATTTGAATGCCTTGGATGCTCATTCTTTTAGAGAGGGTGCCATCGAGTGCACAGACTGTTGAGTTATGGTTTGGATGATTGTTGTGATTGTTAAAGTTATGGCAGCGATGATAACTAAACTTAATGTGTGATTGAGTGATGATAACTAAACTTATGGTTGATTGCACATGTTCTTGATTAATGTGTTCATTCATGTTAAATATGATTGAGATGGCAAATGGCAACGGTACATGGTTTTGATTCTTGCTTGATTGAATTGGTTTTACGAGAGGCAAGAGGTTTCATAACCTCTTTAATATGAACAAGCATGGTATTAACCCTTACTATCTTGCTTGTAGGATCAAACTCATGGCAGTCACCTTGTGAACCAAAACCATGCTCCTCTACAATCCAAAACAGGTGGTATATGTCATGTACTGTCAAGAACCATTGGTAAGGCTCTTACCCTGTTATACACTCCTTGTTATTGAGTGTTCCATGAGGTTATTTCATGAATAATTTACTTGGGATGATTGAGTTTTATCTCTTGATTCTTAGCCCGGAACTTGATCCTTACCTCAGAACATGTGTGTTTCAAAGTGTTCATATGTACCTAGTTCATGAGGTTTCAAGCCCTTGCAAACCTCGCCATCGGGCGCCCTCACACGCGGATCGACCTACGTGGTCAGGTCACGGGGATCGACCTGCTTGGTCAGGTCGCGGGAGTCAAGGGGGCAGCACCCCTTGCGGGGGTTTTCGGGGGCGGAGCCCCCGGAACAAAAATTTGATAAATGCTCAAATGGTTTGCATGAACTTCAAGCATTTATCATATGGATGTTTGAGCTATAATTCTAATCAATTATCTATGCTTTTGCAGGTCCATACACTCAGTACAAATCTTCAAGGTCAATGGAGTTTGAATCCACGGACTATAAATGGGTTTTAGGGGTTGAATGATCGAAATCTGGAAAATCCCAGATTTTGGTCGACCGCCAGCCTAGGGGCGGTCGACCGGATTTTCCAGCAGCCCAACATCTACACAAATGTCTCAGAGCGGTCGACCGCCAGCCCAATCCTGGTCGATCGGATTTGCCAGGGACCGACCTCCAGCCAGTTTCACAGTGGCGGTCGACCGCCAGCCTCTGCAGGTCGACCGCCAGCCCCGATAAGCCCAAAATGTTGACTTTTGTTCACCTCGAAAGAAGCCCCTCCTTTTGATATTGTTTAATCCCAAAGCCACCAAACCCTTCAGGTTTTGTGGATCTGGTCTGGGGGTTGTCCATGGACCATTCGAAGGTTATAAAACATCCTATTAGAGTCATAACCCTATATATCCAAGAGATCCAAGGGGAGATCAAGGGAGAGACCTATCAAAGAAAGAAGAAGGTTGCTATAACCCTCCGTGAACAGTACTTCGTCCAGCAACCTCTTCATCCATCTGAAGGTATTCAAGCTCCATCTGAAGCTAGCAATCTCAAAGGAAGAGAAGAAGCAAGCAAGGATCAAGGAGATCAAGGAAGTTGTCCAAGGAAGAAGGAACGGTTACTGTAGCCGTGAATAGTGATCCGTGAATCAACTCTTCATCAAGGAGCTGAAGATTCAAGGTCCATCTGAAGCCATCAACTTCCAATGAACTAAAGAAGCAAGCATCATTTAAAGATCAATCAGCATATATTCAGGAGGAGCCAAATCAGGAGTTTTTCTCAACTGTGCCTTATTGTGCTTTAAGTTTCAGATTTGTGTTTCTTATAAACTGCAAACTCGTGTGTGTGTGGATCGTTGTTGGATCCGTGGTCATTTGTGTGTGTGTCGTATTTGATTCATGTGTGTGCATGGATCTTCCTAGATCTGCGTTTGTGTGTGTGGGGGTCTTTTTAGATCCATTCTGTCTCGTGTGTGTGGATTACTGCACTTGTGGCAGGGGGTGTTTGTGTTGGTGATCCGGTTGTCGGATCGTGTAGACTTCGTCTCCGTGTGTGTGTGTTGTGTGTTGGGGTGCGTCCCCGTGTGTGTGGGCAGGCGTCGTCTTGCGCGTGCGTTTGGAGCGTCGTCTCCGTTTGGGGATTTATCCCCGAGTGAAGTCTCACCGGGTTTGGTGAGGGGTGGACGTAGGATTGCTGTCGTTGCATCCGAACCACCTTAAAAACCGCTGTGCATTGTGTTTTAGATTGTGTGGTTTGATCCTTTTCTTCTACCTCCATTCTACGTGAGTGATTAGTATAATTGCGATTTTGGATTTATCCACGTATATCTTGCATAATCTACATCATCATCTAATTAAGTTTGATAAATCCGATTTGTGATCATATAATTTTGAATCTCTTAACTAGCATTATATCACATATTTCAAAAAGGTCAAAAGTTTTCATAAAATTGGTAAACACCCAACTCACCCCCCTCTTGGGTGTCATTGATCGTGGGACTTCACAGACTACGTGCTACAGCGCTACATGTCGATTCTGATCACTATCGGGGTATATCACAGCGTGTATGCTTCTCATTTCAGATACCCTATCTCAAAGGGGCTCTGCTGTGGGATGATCGAGGTGTTTAAACCCGAGTTAAACACTTTTTACACAGCATAGGGGGAGACCACCTTGGATCTTTGGAGCTTGTCTCAGCTCAGTAGGCTACCTATTTAGGGTGAGCCTTATGAAGAAGTATGCCTACCCGACCTACTAAAAGATGAAACGGACGGGGAAGGTCGGTATACATCGGGCTTCGCATATCGGTAATTGACAAAAGTGTATAGAATCCTATTTCTTTCTTATCACGAAGACCAGGCTGATGCTTCCTCCTCAAAGATGAAGAAGCGGTCTGAGAAGAAGCGGGTTCGGATGGGCATGTGGCTTAAATATTTCTTTTGCGGTGATGGGCGATACGATGACTTCCCTTCTGTTGGAGCCGCCACTGCGAAGCTGAAGAAGAGGGGCAGGAGGAATGTTAACCTCCCTGAGTCCATGTGCAAGGCTCGAAAAAGCAGGCCCAACCCTGCTGGCATTGACCCGTTGACACACTGCGCCGCGTACTTGACCTATTGGCTATGTGCATTCACCTTGCCTTATGGTGATGAGAGCATCATTAGGCCTGAGGCTATTTGCTAGGCCTGTCCAATGGCCTAGGGTGTCAAGGTATCTTTATGCCCGCCAGCTCTTTGCCTGATTTATAGGCTCATTGGGGAGATTAGCTGAAGCCAAGTCCCCAGAAGTTTGAGGACAGTGGGCCCATTGCATTTTTTCAACACCTTGGTTTACTCTCTCTTCTCGAAGTTCACGCCCATGACTATTTAGGCGCCGCTGGTCTTTCCCTGAATGATAGAGTTTGCCGACGCCCAACCTGGCTCTACTTTAGAGTGACTCTATTCTATTAGAGGGAGGTTGACTACCGTCCCGATGGATTCGCCAGGGGTGATACACTTCTGGCATTTGGCAGCACACACCAGCCCATTGGTGAACCACTTCAGGTAGTGTTGAACTTATCAAGTGGAGAAGTATGCCCATCCCCTGAGTGGCAACATAGTCACCCGCCTCATTTTAGAGCCCGAGTTGGTAGCATGGGCTTTGTCAATTTGACCTAGTGTATTGGTCTTCCAGAAGGGCGACAGTCTCTACTTGGAGCCTTATTATATCCCTTTCACTCTGGGAGGAATTTAGGTAGCGATCATCACATTCCCTTGTCTGCAGCATAGTTCCCTTAGCCCAGCCGAGCATTAATGAGAGTTCCCATCATCGAGCATGCCCGTGTTTGGTGGGACCTCTTCCATTGTTGGGATACTTCATCCTTCAGGGTTCCAGCTCCAGGGTGATTCCCGATGGTTACATCAGAATATATCAAATGGTGGAATGCTCGTACCTGTACTATCTGGCTTGCAAAGTAGAATGCTAGGATACAGTAGAGAGAAGATTCTTATGCCAGCAGACTGTCACGCCCCGAGTGCAGAAGATACCCGGGGTCACGTCCAGCTTTTATAGAACCACTCAATCAGAGCAATATATATATTTTTGACAAAAGATAGAGTACGCAAGAGACTAAATAATTACTAAGATTAAATTTCTAAAATGATACCAATAGTCCAAGAAGACAATTGTCAAACAACCAAATGGTGATAATTCTAATCCATGACATTCATTACTCAAATCCAACTGCTAGGCTACAAGCCTTAACAAGTTTTCAATCGACTAGACCGGCATAATGGACATAACTAACATAACTAGAAGTACAAGATAAATGACTCTAGATAAGCAAAGACGCGACTAGCTAATAGTAGGCGATCGGTGACTCTAGCACTCTTCACTCGATTTCATTCCCGTTTGTATGGTTGTCGCCATCCGAGTTACCTGAAAATATTTGAATGAACTGGATGAGCAAATCGCTCAGTAGGAATTACATCTCAAGTTCGAGCAATCTTTAAGTAGTTTACATGTTGCGTGTAATGTAGGTATAGCTATGCATGCTAGACAAGCGAGAAAAATAATGAACTGTATAGAAGAATATCACATGATTTCAAGTACTAGCAAGTTGACAAGCAAGATATCAAGAACTTCATAGAAAGAGTATTGCATGACTTCAAGTACTATCAAATGTTTGCACGATTTGCCAGGAAGGCAAGGAACAAGTTCAAGCGAGTGAGAATCATGTTCAAGCAAGTAATATCGTGTTCAAGCAAGTAATATCAAGTTTATGTAATATCAAGTACATGTAACTGGAATTGACTATTTCAATCAAGCAAGTACTTTGCCCTTTTTCGGGCAACGCAAGTCAAGTAATTGCCCCTTTTTCGGGCCATGCAAGTCAAGTCAAGCAAGCAAGTAGTGTCACGGGAGAGTGAGTGGGATTGTCTCAAGTCAAGCAAGCAAGTACTTCGGGGCAATACTAAACACCGTGATCATTCAACTCCCATGGGCACAAGTACTTTCGGGCGCTCCTCCCAAGACTAGATCGGGCCCTATATGCACAGCATTTCATGTAATTCCTTCAACATCCCCTCATTTATAGCCAATATGGATTTTCAAGGTTTAACCATTGTAGGATATATAAGGTATATTCCATGAATGGAGTTCAAGGACATTTTATCATGTATAGATGAGCTATGATTAAAACAACACAAAACACAAGACAAGTTGGGAACCTGGATGGAATTGGCACCTCAAGGGGCTGCCACGGGTCATTGAACTGGCGCCCTTCGGGCTGTCATTATTTCTGGAATTGGCACCCTCACTAAGGGGCGTCCAATTTGTGGACAGAACAAAGGTTCTGTAAAGCCAGTACTCAGGGGAAATGGCGCCCAGAGGGCTGCCATTATTTCATAAAATGGAGCCCTGGGGTCTGCCATTATTCAGGTAATGGGCACCCTGGATAGGGGCGCCCATTCCCTCTGAAACTCTGGAAATCAAGCAGCACCAGAGGGCTGCCATTATGTAAATGGCGCCCCTCTGCAGTGTCTTTATTTAAATGAAGACTATGTAGAGAGTCTTCAATTCTTTCTTCATTCTTGTAAATGGTGCCCCTCTGCAGTGTCTTTATTTAAATGAAGACTCTGCATAGAGTCTTCAATTCTTGTAAATGGCACCCTGGTCAGGGGCGCCCTTCATTCAGGCTCATATACGCACCGGACAGGTATGTTTTGAGACATAAGTTACTATTCATGATTTCAAAAGTTCTCGGAATCAAGAAATGAGGACATGGATAGATAGAGAAAAATATCAAGATCACAGAATCATACTCATGCAAGAATTTTATGGTTTAGTTTCATAGATATTAATTTTCTAAACATGGTGTTTATTAATTACTAGAAATGAATTAGCGATTGTCTGGGGGGTCTTCATTTAATGGGCGCCCTTGCCTGGGGTGCCCATTCTTGAAATGGCGCCCAGGTGATAGGCGCTCATTACCTGATGGCTAAAAATTTAGATTTTTGCAAAACATGTTGTATATTTAGTAAAACATGTTATACATTAGACCTAAGCATGCTATATTTTAAGACCGTAAAACTAGTGTAACAGGATATATTTGTTTTCCGTAAAGCCAGTGTAACAGACTATGTATAAAACCGGTGTAACAGACTATAGTTGATCTACATAAAAACCCGTGTAACATGCTATATCACATGGAAGATGAACTCTACTAGTTCTACGCATGCATGCTATGTTACCCTATTTAGCTGCTAGTTAGGCTAGATCTTGAGAACACCTACCGGTTGGTGCGGTTAACGAGGTATAATAGTAGGATAGAATAAGAATCCTAGCCCTCTACGTTCTCTGCAGCCAAGGTCCCAGCAGCAAGACGTGGTACCTAGGATAAAGATACCTTCCCGTCTCCTGCACGTGAAAAGAAGAAATGAGATCTCTCTTCTACAAGTGGAGACCAGAAAAGCCACAGATAACCTTCTCTTCAGCGGCAGGATGACAATAGCAGGACGACAGTAAGGGTCATTGGATGGAAGGAGTTGTTTATAGGGAATAATCGTAAGGGTCCATTGGAAACCAGATCTGAAAATCTTGATGTGTATGTTCCCTCAGGGGTCCATTGCCAGCAAACACAGGCTGTTCTTGTTTCAACCCCTTCTAGAACTTGTGGGTTACTGTGGGGAAATGGCGCCCTAGATAGGGGCGCCCATTAATTGGGTCGCCACTGTAGTTCATGGAATTGGAGCCCTTGTACAGGGCAACTCCTACCATAAAAATTGTTTCTCACCATATCTAGGCCTAGAATTTGTTTCTCACCGACTTCATCCCAGCATATTGGAGATCGACAACTCCTGCCGTAAAGTGCCTCAAAAGGTGCCATTTGGATACTGGCTTAATAGCTGTTGTTGTATGCAAACTCGGTGATGTGACACCACCTTGGGGGTAATAGCCACAAGACCGATGCTCCTTGGACCTAAGTATGCAAGCACAACCACAAGGCTAAGAAGCCTACGTAAGCGGACACTTGTATGGGGTGCACCCTCAACCCGGGGGTGATGCGGGGATGCCGAGTCGAGGAAGTGGGACAAGACCCTTGCTGGTAGAGGGCTGGCAGAGTCCAAGGTAAACGTCCCCTTGGGGTACGAATGCCCAACTCAATGAGTCGGCAATGGCCGAAGGGCGCGGGTTCACTCACTCACGTCCACGGTGGTCGCACGAAGGCAATGGAGCCTTGGGACCGGGCACTCTCTCCCTTAACCGACGACGCAATTGGGGAATATTAAATGAACAAGCACAATTGGGAGCAAGGGATGAGAGTTTACCTATCCGGTTTGAAGAAATCGGCTTCGGTCGGAGACGTAGGCGAGCGGGGAAGCGTGGGCTACCCGCACGCCGTGCCGATGATGCTTCAGCCGCTGACCTGCTAGTACAAGCACTACGCCCTCGCAGAGGGGTTGGACTAAGTGTGGGGAACTATATTATGTTGAGTTATGGTTTTGATGATTGTTGTGATTGTTAAGTTTTAGTTTTGATGATAACTAAACTTAATGTGTGATTAAGCGATGATAACTAAACTTGTGGTTGATTGCTCGTGCTCTTGTTATCTATGTATGTTAGAGATGGCAAATGGCAAATGTTACATGGCCTTGATGCTTATTTTGCATATGTTCATTTTACAAGAGGCAAGAGGTTTCATAACCTCTTCAATGTGAACAAGCATGGTATTAACCTTGATTATCTTGCTTGCAGGATTAAACTTATGGCAGTCATCTAGTGAACCAAATGTGTGGATAATCACCCTGCTCCTCTACTATTCAAAACATGTGGTATATGTCATTTACTGTCAAGAACCATTGGTGAGACTCTTACCTTGTCTTAGCATCGATCTCACCATGTGTATCTCATATACCTCTTCTAAATACACCTCATGCATGTATATTAAACATGAAACCCTTTTGGCCATCATGCGCCCTCGCCCGCGGATCGACCTTGTTTAAGACAATCTCATGTAATGACAAGTGCTCATTTGCTTTGAACTTTTCAAATGCATAAACCAAGTTGAATCTAATCCCAAAATACATGGATTTGATATGGACATGAAGCTCTTGACTTATGGACATGTTTCTTTGGGCTAACACTTCAATTTTGCAGGTATAGGTCTTTCCGGTCGACCAACGGACCATGACCGGTCGACCAGAATTGTCAGAACCAAAAAGTTGCAACTTTTGCAGGTTTCGGTCGACCGCCATTATAGGGCCGGTCGACCGGTTTTTCCAGAGATGAAAAATCAACCGATTGTAAAATTCTGGTCGACCGATCTAGTGCTTCCGGTCGACCGCCAGTCCCGAGGCCCCCTTTTGTTGACTTTTATTTCAAGCTCGAGGAGAGGTATTTCTACCCATTTGTTTAATCCCAATGACCCCAATTTCACCATGATTTGTGCATCTGGTCTAGGGCTTGTCTATGGACCATTCAAGGGCTATAAAACATATCATTTGGAGCCATAAACCCTAAGGAACCAAGAGGGCTTCAAGGGAGATCAAAGGGGAGGCTGTCCAAGGTGAAAGGAGAGGGTACTGTAGCTCCGTGAACAGTACTTCGTGCAGCAAGATCTTCATCCTCCTCCAAGGTGTTCAAGCCAAATCTGAAGCAAGCAACCTTCAAGGAAGTGAAGAAGCAAGCAAGCAATCAAGGGAGATCAAGGGGAAGCTGTCTAAGGAAGAAGAAGGGAAGAAGCAAGTAAACAAGCAAGAGATCAAGGGAAGAACAAGGTTTTCACAATCCATCTCCAAGCCATTTAAGTGAAGTAGGAAGCATTGTTCCAAGTTCTACATCATACATTCAGGGGGAAACCAAATCAGGAGATTTCTAAACTTTGCTCTATTCATCTTGGTGTTTTGAATTTCAAGTCTTGTTCTTTGTAATTTGAAGATATATGTGTGTGTGTGGATCATGTTAGATCCATGGTCGTGTGTGGTCGTCGTGTTCCATTTGTGTGTGCGTAGGTCTTCTTAGATCTACGTGTGTGTGTGTGGATTTATCCAGATCTTAGTGTTTGTGTGTGTGGAGTGCTGCACTTGTCGTAGCGTGTGTGTGTCTTGTTGATCCGCTTGTTGGATCGTGTTGGAGACCTCGTCTCCGTGTGTGTGTGTGTTGGGGTGCGTCCCCGTGTGTGTGTGTGGGCAGGCATCGTCCTGCGTATGTGATTGGAGCATCGTCTCCATTTGGGGATTTATCCCCGAGTGAAGCCTCACCGGGTTAGGTAAGGGGTGGACGTAGGATTACTGTTGTTGCATCCGAACCACCTTTAAAACCGATGTGCATTGTGTTTTGAATTGTGTGGTTTGCTCCTTTTCTTCTACCTCCATTCTACGTGAGTGTTAGTGTAATTGCGATTCCGGATTTATCCACGCATATCTACATAATCTATATCATCATCTAATTAAGTTTGATAAATCCCATTTGTGAACAAATAGTTTTAAACCTCTTGATTAGCATTGTATCACATATTTCAAAAAGGTCTAAAAGTTTTCATAAAATTGGTAAACACCCAATTCACCCCCCTCTTGGGTGTCATTGATCGCGGGACTTCAATTGGTATCAGAGCAGAATTTACCTTTGAGCTTGATCCACTTGGCTGATCAATCCCTTATTCACTCGTGCCAGCTACAAGACATCTATCTTTAAGCTCTTCCTTGAAGTTTGCTAATCCATCCAATATTTCCTTCGCGGATCTGCAATAGGAGACAAAGGGGAAATAATTAGAATCAACTGCAGCAGTTAGCAACTTTAACACCAAACAATTTTGATCATGTTTAAGCTTTTGATTTTGAGTCCAGACATTTTTGTCCTTAGGCAACTCATAAGGACCATATGAAACAAACTTCCATAGCTTAGGGTCATATGAGTTGACAAGACTACACATTCTACCTAACCACAAATCGAAATTGCAACCATCAAACACCGGTGTAGAGTTCAAGGTATACACCATAGTAGTCATTGATCCGGATCACTCTAGACTATTAGATCTATGAAATTAGAGCCTTAGCTCTGATACCAATTGAAGTCCCCCTCTTGGGTGTCATTGATAGCGGGACTTCATATTACAACCAAAATGTACCTCCACGCAGGGAGGGGCGGTCAGCCGGCCAGGCGGGGTGGGGAAAAAGCTAAGCTAGAAGCCTCAAGGACGACAGACGTCGATTCTGCCAGCTCTCTGGAACAGCTGGATAGGCAGTCACTGTCGGTGCTGCCACGGGCTCTCCCAAACTCCTTTGTTCACGAAACCAGCGCCAAAATCTCTTGGGTTGGCCCAGGAGGACGTCAGAATTTTGGAGGAATTTCTTGACAACGATGACGATCGGGGCAGGGTCGGGATCGGGACGGCTTCACTCTGGAACAGACAGTCCCTGGGTCACTGCTGACGAAGGGGAAAGTCGTCACGAATGCTCCCAAGCTCCAAAGAGGATGAGACTGGAGCCGTTGTGTTTGTGGTCGAGTCCTATTCGAACGAAGACCCACGGGGGTGCAAGTGGACGTCGGAGCAGATGGCAAGACCATGAACAATAGTTGGGTGTCAGATCAGTCCCTGAGGGAACTGATCCAGCGCACCTTAGGGAGAAAATTTGGAACTTATAGTTTTGGGATCCAAACGGGGCCCTACTTCTTGAGGATGGGAGAGGGCTTGTAGAGGAAGTATTCAGCCAAGTGGCGCCTCAAGAAGCCCAGGGTTCTGGTTGTAGAAGCCTCTGCAAGTCGTTGTTGGTCGTCTACCTGAGAAGAAATGCGTAGTCTGGGGACATCGGCTCCTCTGGGCAGCACCAAAGTCGGTTGATGGCGAGACCACATCCGTTGGAAAGCTGACTGGACGACGATTCCGACGGTATATGGTGCACCTCCTAAAGCCTCACGATGACGCCGTGGCACTCTCTACAATCTGCTGGTACTCTACTGCCTGGGACCTAGAGCTGGGGCTGATTGTGGAGGGGATATAGAGGGTGGAGATGGGTGAGGGTTTGGTAATGGGATGAAGACCGGTGGCTGTGGGAGGTAAGGGGGGGGCGTGGCTGGATGCTCCTGAGGGATGAGAGGGCAGGGATGGGGGCTGAGCTTGCAGGAATGTCTGGAAGGGTGAAGGGGGAAGCCTGGGTGCGCCCAAGGGAGAAGGTGGAATGGGGGAAGGAAGGAGACCGGCCTAGAGTGTGGGGGGAATGGGGAGGGCGACCAGATCTGGGTGGGGGTTGGGGAAGTGAGAGGAGGCTCAGCTTGGAGGGAGGGAGATTTGAAATTTGGCCTAGGGTTAAGTCCCTTCAGCCTTGGGAAGGTGGAGAGGTGTTTGGGGAAGGGAAATGGGTAGTTGGGGGGTGGAGGGTGGGGTGTGGATTGGGTGGAGATCTCTTGGGGCTGGGGTGGAGTAAAGAGGGGCTGTTGGGGACTTTGAGTGAGTTCTTGGAGGGGGGGAAGAGATAGAAAGTAGGTGGGAGGGGGAGGAGAGAGAAAGAGGTGCAACGCCCTTAGAGAGAGAGAGATTTATCAAGAGAGGGAGGGGAGATAAAATTCCAATAGAATTTTAAATTTCATTAATCATAAAAGGTTACAAATGAGAGAGGGGAGGGGCCTATTTATAGGCACTAACAATTTCTAGGACCAAAACAACCCTGAACAAAAGAGCTAATGACCAGACTATCCAAGGGGGGGCACCCCTTGGCCTAGCCCACTTAATGGGGCCCATTAACCAACCTAGTCATCCTAATGACACTTAACTTAGGTAAATGACTGTCTAACCTAGGTACTGGACTCAAATAAAAGGAAAATTACAATGATATGACTCAAATAAAATTACATATGACCCAAACAAAAATGACTAGATCATGTCAGACGCCTCCGAGGGTGAGGAGAAGGGCCGTGAGTGTCGAAACAGATAGTGATGACCCCATCATACTCCTGGGGTGCGGAGAACTCGACTCCGTCGAGTAAGAGTCCTTCCCTCCTCGGAGGGTGTAGAAGTGGTGCCGCCCACAAGTCTTTCGAAGGAAGCCGAACCTTCCACCTAGCGAGGTAGTGCCTGCACACCTTGCTCCAAGTGATGATAACATGTTCATCCAATATTCTCTCAAATTGCTTACGTCAGGCTCTCCGGGCTGACGTTGCTCTCATGGGGGAGGGGGTGGGTGCTCTCTCAAGGGAGGAAGTGATGAGGACATCTCACGACACTCGCTATGGCTCGGGTCGCCTGCACACCTTTGATTTGGGTCGACTCATTCTCATCTTATGTATCTTCCTTTTATTGAGTCTTATCATATGTAATTTTCCTTTTATTGGGTCATGTCGCATGTATTTCCTTTTATTATGTCAAGTTGTACTAGTCCATTTCCCCTATTTGGTCTAATTGGGCCCTAATACCTTAGTTTGGGCCTATTGGATTGAGTCTAGGACATGTTTGGTCTTTTGCCTTATATGGCAGGGTTATTTTTGTCTTGTAAAGATGGGTTGCCTATAAATAGCCCCCATCTCCCTCCATGTACTCACTTTTGATGAAATATTGAAAACTACTTCATTCCACCTCTCAAGATCTCTCTCTTTTACTCTCTCTCTCTCACTCTCTCTCTCATTCTCTCTCTCCCCAAGGGGAGTTCGACCCTCTCTCTTTCTCCTCCTTCCCCCTCACTTACTCCAACCCCCAACCACCTCCACTACCTCACCCACCTTCATTAAGGCCCTCCACTTCCCCATAGCCCCTCATTTACTCCCCCTCCTTGTCCCAAAGCAACTCTTCCACCTCCCAACACAATCCCTCCACTTCCCCACACAAATCCCACCCCTCCCAAGGCCAATTTCGAATTTGAACCTTCCCTCCATTGCCTTGGCCGCCCCATACCCCTCCCCCTCAAGCCAAGTTCGCCCCCACCCTCCATTCACACTCCCCCTCTCTCTTGTGCACACCCACCTCTCCACCTCCACCTCCAGCAGCTCCAGCCAGGTTCGCCATCACCCCTGCTCTCCTCAGCCCTCCAGCAACCTTCCTCCATATCCCACAGCCCACAGCCACCCTCCCCTTGCTAAGTTACCCTACCCCAACACCATTTGACACCATAAGATTGCGGCTACATCAACAGTTCATTTGCAGCAGAGTTGGGTCCTGAATGTTGCAACATCTTCGGCCGATCCCTGATTTTCCTGGTGTCAAGGCCTACATCTCTGGAAAGGTCTTCCAGAGAGCTTTCCAGGCGAGGTGGTTTCGTCGGCTTCCGAGCTCCGAGCTGTCCGCGGCAACCATTCTCCCTTGACTGCGCAGGGCTTCTCAGGCCAGGAACCATAACGACAGAGCAGGCTCTCCCACGACGAACCTTGAAGGAACCAGCCTTCAAGGTCTTCTACAAAGATCTTCCTCCCCCTGTCAACGTCTAGGAACAGAAGGCAGAACCCCGTTCGGCGTCCGACAACCAGAGATCTCAATTTTATACCACAACCACGCCGATCTGCCTCCTCACAGTCTGCACCGACCACCGTCCACTCCTCTGGACACCAAGCTCATCTCCGACATCAGAAGACTTCCCCGTTTGTTTTGCTGCAAAGTATACTCGTCCACGGTTCCAACGAGTCTGGCGGTGCCAGATTTGGAGCTCAGGAGCGGTCGTGGCAACTTCTTCCAACCTGCTGTTTCATATCGCGTTCGGCCAAAGACCAGAACTGCAACCACCTTCCAGTCACCGGAGCAGCCAGCCCCCAGATTGGAATGTTTCCCAAAAATTCAAGCCTTTCCCCTCTCCAGTTAGGAAGCTTTTGGCACAAGTCTCGTCAGATTCTGAGCTCGGTGGAATTATTGACAGCATCGACATCGATCCTCTGTCCCGAAATACAGAAGCTAGGTAGAATCGGCGAAGCTCGGAAAGTCGACTCTATCTCGCTCATTCCCCTCCCCGCTTGGCCGGCTGAAGGCCCCTCCCTGAGTGGAGGTAATTTTTGGTTGTAATACATTAACCCCCACCCCAAGATCCCCCCCTTGCACGAGGTGTAGTGCTGTACCTCTTCGCATTTTCAGGTCAAGCTCCATCGCCGCGGTGATCGGGTGTATACCCTCGCCTCCCGGCGCGCCCTCGTCTCCGAACGGGATCGGTGTCTTCACACCGATCAGGTGAGCTTATGATCACACCCTTGTAGCTTCATTTCTGCAAATGTAGTATTGCCTTGAATGCCTGTCGGACGGTAAGAGAGTGCTCGGACTTCACTTTAGGCAATATCGTGCCCACCGCGGCCTGTGAGTGAGTGCCACCCAACACCCCGTCTTGCGGGCCAGCCACCCACAAAGTTGGGTCTCCTAGGCCCATTGGGGGTCAGCCATAGCATTGTAATTCCATTAGGAGAATTGGGTCCCGCCTCGGACCCTCACCATCATCTCCCGGATCCACCGGGTGAACGTGTGAGCCGTGTGGGCAAAAATCGTCATTGTGAGAATCATTGAGCGCTTGTATGCTTGCGGGTCTAAGTCCTAGGGTCATCTCATCATATTTAGTGGTCTTTGGGCTGTGCCACATCAAGTGGTATCAGAGCGGTCATAGGCTTGTCCTTACAAGTCTAGTCTTGGGTCACACTAAGTCTTTCTTAGGTGCATTCACACACCCTTGCATAGCCCACCCAACTTTGCATGACCACTCGTAGTGGAACTCATTATCAAGGCAATTCATCTTCTTCCAATAAAACCATGAATCCCAATCCCCAAGGAAATCCCCCTCACAATGAGCATGAGTTTCCCGACCAAATGAGGTTTCTTATGGAATACATGACCAATATTATGGGAAGGCTTGACGATATTACGGTCCGGCTAGAACAAATTGAGGAAAATAGGCCTATCCCAAGGGAAGGAGATAGGAGAGATCCCCCTCCACATGTGGAGCCAGCCATAGGAGGACTCAACCTTGACCACCCTCCCGAACTGGAAAGGGACCCACCCCCTAGAAGGAATGAGAGGCCTCCCCGGGACAACCCGGATGACCAACTAATGAGACTTGTGAAAGTCGATGCTCCCACTTTTGATGGATCTCATCATCCGAGCATCTACTTAGATTGGGAGGCAGCCATGGATCAATATTTTGATTGGTACCCAATGACCGAGGATAGGAAAGTCCGGCTTGCAAAGATGCAATTAACTAAACTAGCCAAGACTCATTGGATGAATGCTGAGGCCTTAAGGATAGTTAGGAGGGAAGCTCCTATCACCACATGGGGGGCCATGAAAGACCAACTCAAACTCAAATATGTCCCACCCTCCTACCACCAAAACCTCCTAGATGAGTGGCAAGTTTTTACCCAAGAAGGAAAGACCGTCATGGAGTACATTGAAAAGTTTGACTACTACCTCCTCAAGTGTGGAGTCCAAGAGGACCCCTCCGTCACACTCTCCCGCTTTAGGAATGGGCTTCAATTCCATATAAAAAAGGAATTATTCATGCGTCAAGTAACCACTTTAGAGCAAGCCTACCAAGTTGATCGAGATGCCGAGAAATTCTCTCAGTACACACGAATGGTTCCTACTCGGGGGATGGATCCTAAAACCATGGCACCTCGGGCCAACCCCCCACCACCCCAAAGAGGCCTCCTTCCTACACCCATGGGAGCTCCTCCCACACGGGTCACCCCTCCTAATGCCACTCCACCACTCCGCCCCACAAGTGGGCCCCTAAACACAACTCCCAATAGGCCCAATCCGATACCCACTCTCCCTCACACTAAGATGACCCCAAACCATCAAAGTGGGCAGCAATGCTTTAGGTGTTATGGGTATGGACACTTTGCCAATCAATGCCCCACCAAGGGAGCATCAAACTTACTCATAGAGGAGACCAACCCCCAACCCCAAGCTGAATTTGAAGGAGAAGTTGAGGTATATGAACCCTTTCTTGAATGGGAGGAGGAGTATGAGAACCATTACATGGAGAACAACCAAGAACAACCTCCTCCACCCACCGACTCCCACCTCGGAGTGGTTAGATGCACCCTCACTCAAACCCAAGAGCATGATTGGAGAAGAAACACCATATTCCACACCTACATAAGGATAGGGAGCCATGTTAGGAAGGTCATATTGGACAATGGAAGTAGTGTGAATGTGGTGTCACCCGACACCGTTAAACTTTTGGGCCTTACCGCCTCCCCACATCCCCACCCATATAGGGTAGCATGGATTGATACCACCTCCATACCCGTTAGTGCCCGTTGCCTTGTCCCAATTACATTCCAATCCTATCAAGGCCAAGTGTGGTGTGATATCCTTCCAATGGAAGTTGGGAGTATCCTTTTAGGACAACCTTGGATCTACGATGTAGATGCCACCTTCTTAGGGAGAACCAACGCTTGCATCTTCATTCATGAGGGAAAGAAGATCCAACTCAACCCATCTCCACCCCGCACCCTACCTAAGAAAGCCTCTCCCTCCCTTGAGGGATCCACTACCCCTCCCACCATCCCAACACCAACAAACCCCACCCCACCAAGTCCTAGTCCTAGTAACATCAAAGAGCCTCCTAGGAGCCTACACCTTATCACTGGGAAGGAGTTTGAGGAAGAAGTCAACCAAGGGGAGCAAGTATGTGCCATTGTCATTTGCCTTGGGGAATCCACCCCAACCGACCCACACCCCCTAGAAATTCAACAACTCCTTAAGGACTTCCATTGTCACGCCCCGATGCAGAATCTCGGGACGTACGGTTAGGGGCAAGCGAGCAATAATTCCGAACCATTGCACAAAAGGTTGGAAATGATAATAATCAGAGTTTTATTAATAATAAAGTTGAGTACACTGGGTAGAACAACTACATCCAAATAATAAGCAAAATACTAGAACAATCTCTCACTAATACTAAGGGTACAAACTGACTCAATAAACTAAAACTATCTCTCGATATCACTCCAGTCCATTCCCGACAAGTTCATCACCTAGAAAGAGGGGAAAAGTAGGAGTGAGCTAAACGCGCTAAGTAGATAACCACAAACAGGTTTACGTAATTAACCATTGATTTCCAATTTATATGAAATGCAGTAAATAAAGAATGACGATACGATAAAAGAAACAATGTAAAAGATATCTTGCAAGGTCAAGAAATATAACAATTTACCAAGTAATGAACAAGTAAAGTAACAGTAGATAATTTGGCCAGCAAGTATGTTACACATGTAACCAAGTAAATACGCACGAGTCAAGTAACAAGAGTTTGTCATAGACGTAACATGTCAAGTCAAGTATTCGGGTGCAATGCCTCACCCTGTCATAAACATCCCAATGGGCTCAATATCTTTTCGGGCGCTCTCCCCAGGACCAGACCGGGCCCTTATGATGCGTTGGCATTTCATTTCAATTGGATCACCGATCCCCCGTCTAGACATAGTCAATTATGGCCAATATAATCAGATGAATTTCTGTCGGGTACAAGATGTAAAGGACGACACTCGCCTCCTTTGATTCAAGAGTATAACCACGATGAAAAACCCAAAACAAGGTAGTCGTACGGCAAACACCGGGCCGTACTCACATGAGTAACGAGTCACGGGGCCAAGAATGAACGGTTGACAGTAAGCCGTTCGAGAGAGAGAAGTAAGTTCCGAAGAACGAATATACGAACCATTCGGGTCGTATTTTAAGAAATACGGTTCAAGAGAATCCGTATTAAGCATAACGATAATATCTAATTATAAGATAATTTATGCAAAATAGTCACCGGGTTGCCAATAACAATTAAACCAACCAATTTCAGTTTAATGTCCATTGATCAATTCCGGGCTCAAATATGACCGAAGATTATCCAAGGGTAATCGGTCAATTAATCAAGTTAAAACAATAGTCATGATGTAACCGTAATTTACCACGGTAAAAATGTTCTACGGTAAAAATGTAAAGTTTACCGGATGGAGTGTCCGGCTAATTGGTCAAAGACTTGCCATAAGTCGGCCAGTAATTTTCTGGTTTACAGTAATTTACAGAAATTACCTATGGTAAAGTTTAGCTATTTACCATACTTATTCAATTTATCCAAAGTTACAAGTGAATTTCAATGATTTTCACTTTAAACAATTTATCAAAATAGATATTGCAAATAACAGAAATTTACTCATGTCATTATCTGTTATTTATGTGGATTGTCAATTTTTACTAATTAACATTGTTAAATGGGTCAAATAGCAAAAAAATCAGTTTTCTGGAAGTTAAACGGATGACAGTGGGCCGTTAAACCTACTGGCTGTAAAACGGTTATCATTGGGCCGTTTTATACAAGGCGGGCGGTTCTAATTGGGCCGTTTGTATAAGTCGGGCGGGCAGTTCTGAGCCGTCTAAGAGATAAAGCGGTCCGATTGGAACCGTTAATCCCTGTAACACGGGAACAGCGAAACAGAAGCATAAATCCGGCGTTTAAGGCTTCAATTCATGCATTTGAGTACGTAAATAAATGGAAAAGCATGGTTTCTACAAGCTAACATGATGCCCTTTCATTCCATTTATCAAATTCAAGGTTTGTGCCATGGTTACCTACCTTAACCGATGAAATAAGGAAAGATGAATGGGGAAGAAGATGAACAGTAGACTTGCAGAGCTTCTTCACAGCAGCAAGAACCCTTTTGTGTTTAAGAGATGTTTAAGGGGGCTTCCTCTACTTATAGGTTTGGAAGAGGAGTGTTTAATCTTCACACACGGTTTGGTCAGAGCCGCAAAATCCTTTGCATTGTTGACAACGTGTTTCTGCCAACCAAAACACGGTTTCACGTGTTTCTCAAGGTAAGGTTAGCCTAATCTAAGCCTAATCCAAAAGATTAAGGAATGGTTAACTAAAACCTCAATTTAATATTACTAAATGATTTTTAATGAATTGGACCCAAAAGACAAAATTACTAATCAAGACATGCTCTTTCATAATATGATTTTTATGGAATTTTATCACGAGGTTTATTGTTAATCTCCCAATCTTAAGATTAAAATAATAATTTAACCCAATGTTCAACGGTTTAGTCGATAGAGAGAGTTTCTGATTTTTACCGATGAAACTTCAGAAGACAAAGTTGCTAAGAAAAATACCCTCTATCAGATGTGATTTTTACAGATTTTTCTAAGGTAGTTGTATTTTCGTATGAATAGTGTTTTCCGCGTTTTTAAGTCAGGCTTAAATCACTGATTAAGCCATGTAAATGATTTTATTAGGGTCAAGTACAGAAGACCAAAGTGTTTACCATGGTCTTTACTAATTAACTACCATTTTTCGAATTTTTATATGATAGTCAAAATTTTTACTATTTACTATTTACCACAGTCACTATTCAACATTTACTATTTACGAAATTTAATATTTGTACAGAAACTCGGGGTCTTACACCCTCCCCCACTTAAAGAATTTGGTCCTCCAAATTCACTGGACCAAAATATAATAGCTCACCTAGAATAGATCGGGATAACGCTTCCGTATGGCGTCCTCGGATTCCCATGTAGCTTCCTCTATTCCACGCCGACTCCATTGGATTTTAACCATCGGTATGGAACGATTTCGAAGTTGTTGCTCTTTCCGATCCAGAACCTTCACTGGTCTTTCTTCATAAGATAGATCCTTCTTAAATTCAAAGTCCACATGTTGAATGATGTGACTAGGGTCGTACACGTATTTCCGAAGCATAGATACATGGAATACGTTATGTACACCAGATAATTGAGGAGGTAAGGCCAATCTATAGGCGACTTCACCCACTCGATCAAGGATCTCAAATGGACCAATATACCTTGGGCTTAACTTGCCATGAATACCGAATCGACGAATACCTCTTGAAGGAGAGACTTTTAAGAACACATGCTCGCCAATTTGAAATTCCAAATCTCTTCTTCTATTATCAGCATAGCTCTTTTGCCTCGATTGAGCCACAAGTAACCGGTCTCGGATAATACGAATATTTTGTGATGACTCCGAGATAAGATCCGGTCCAAGCCATTGCTTCTCGCCAACCTCATCCCAACATAATGGAGAACGACAGCTCCTTCCATACAAAGCCTCGAAAGGTGTCATCTGTATGCTGGATTGATAACTATTGTTGTAGGCGAATTCTATCAATGCTAAATGATCGCTCCAACTTCCACCGAAGTCGATCATACAAGCTCTCAACATATCTTCCACTATTTGATTAGTTCTCTCGGTCTGTCCATCTGTTTGCGGATGAAATGCAGTGCTAAAATTCAGACGGGTACCAAGAGATTCTTGCAATCCTTTCCAAAAATGAGAAGTAAATCTCGGATCTCTATCGGATATAATGTTGACTGGGATACCATGAAGCCTAACCACTTCCTTTAAATATAATGCTGCCAGCACATCAACTGTCCACTTGGACTTAATAGATAAGAAATGTGCGGATTTAGTCAGTCGATCCACAATTACCCATATAGCATCATAACCACCTCGAGTCTTAGGAAGACCCATAATGAAATCCATGCCAATACTCTCCCACTTCCATTGGGGTATATCAAGTGGTTTCAATTTACCTGCCGGTCTGAAATGCTCGGCCTTTACTTGTTGACAAACAAGACATGTACTCACGAAATTTGCAATTTCCCTTTTCATGTTCGGCCACCAAAATGACCTTTTCAAATCCTTGAACATCTTAGTGCCTCCCGGATGGATAGTATATTTGGATCTATGGGCTTCTTCAAGAATCCGATTCTTTATATTAGCCTCATTCGGTACACAAGTTCTACCTTGAAATAATAATCTTCCATCATCGGCTATCGAGAAATCAGGTCTGCTACTCAAGCTTTCCTTAATCTCGACTAGCTCGGGATCAATATCTTGCAATAACTTGATTTCTACCAACAATTCGGGCTTCAGTTGCAACTGGGAAATCAATATCCGGTCATTATCAATATTGATATCCAGACTAGCCATTTGCTCCAGTAATTTCCATTCTTGTAACATAAGACTAGATATCTTAGCCACAGGCTTCCGACTTAAAGCATCAGCAACCACATTGCCTTTGCCCGGGTGATACTTAATAGAAAAGTCGAAATCCTTTATATACTCCAACCATCTTCTTTGTCTCATGTTCAATTCCTTTTGAGAAAATAAGTATTTCAGACTTTTGTGATCCGAAAATACCGTAAATGATTCACCATATAAGTAGTGCCTCCAAATCTTCAAAGCAAATACCACGGCTGCCAATTCCAAATCATGAACTGGATAATTAACTTCATGCTTTCTTAGCTGCCTAGAAGAATAGGCAATCACCTTGCCGTGCTGCATAAGCACACAGCCTAAGCCAATACCAGAAGCATCAGTGTAAACCACGAAACCACCCTCACCAGAAGGTAAGGTTAAAATAGGGGCAGTAGTCAGACAATCCTTCAGAGTCTGAAAACTCCGTTGGCATTCAATTGACCACTCAAACTTAATCTCTTTGCGGGTTAACTTTGTCAGAGGTACCGCAATCTTAGAGAAATCTTGAATAAACCTTCGATAGTAACCAGCCAGGCCAAGAAAACTCCTCACTTCAGTAACACTGGTAGGTTGTTCCCAATTCTTTACTGCTTCCACCTTCGATGGATCTACAGAAATACCATCCTTGGTAATAATATGTCCTAGAAAAGACACCTCTTGTAACCAGAAATCACACTTGCTCAACTTAGCATATAATTGGTGATCTCTCAATAATTGCAAAGCCATCCTCAGATGCTCGGCATGTTCTCTTTCACTCTTGGAATATATCAAAATATCATCTATGAATGCCACAACCCATTGATCAAGGTAGGGTCGGAACACACTGTTCATTAACTGCATGAAAGCTGCCGGTGCATTTGTTAACCCAAAAGGCATAACGACAAACTCATAATGACCATACCGGCTACGGAAAGCTGATTTATAAATATCCTCTTCTTTAATCCGTAACTGGTGATATCCAGATCGAAGATCGATCTTAGAAAAATAAGAAGCTCCAGTAATCTGGTCAAATAACTCATCAATCCTTGGCAAAGGATACTTGTTCTTGACAGTCAACTGGTTAAGTTGCCGATAATCGATGCATAATCTCATCGAACCATCTTTCTTCCGAACAAACAATACAGGAGCTCCCCAAGGGGAAACACTCGGGCGAATAAAACCCTTCTCGAGTAATTCCAACAATTGCTGCTTCAATTCCCGTAATTCCGCAGGAGACATGCGATAAGGGGCTTTAGAAACAGGAGACGATCCAGGAATAAGATCAATAGAGAATGTAACTTCACGCTGAGGCGGAAGTCCTGGTAACTCCTCTGGAAATACGTCCGGAAATTCTCGGACAATAGAAATGTCCTTAATCTCGATCTGCTGTTCAGGGGACGCATGAACAAAAGCCAGAAAAGCTTCGCATCCACGCCTCAATAACTTATCAGCACGAAGAGTCGAGATAAGAGAGATAGAACTAGGGTGTTTCACTCCCTTGAAGGATAATCCGGGGTGTCTAGAAAAAGACACGGAACAAGAACTACAATGAACATTGGCCTCATACCGAGCCAACCAATCCGCTCCTAGGATTACATCGTAATCCTTCATGTCCATACAAATCAAATCAGCTGGAAAATTCTGATCATTCACCATAACCTTACTAGAAGGATAGTAATGCTGAATTGCTGATTTAGAACCAATAGGGGTTGATATTTCTAACGGAGAACTCAACAAAACAGGTGCCATAGCTAAAGATTTAGCAAATCTCCGTGAAATAAAAGAATGTGTTGCACCAGTATCAATTAGAACAAAAGCTGGCAAGTCGAATATAACAAGAGTACCTTCGACGAGTCCACCATCCTCGGCGATATCTTTTTCCTTTGCATGAAGAGCCTGGAGCCTGCCTTGAGGCTTCTTGAAATTCAGAGGTTTTGCCGGGATAGCTTGTTCCGATAATAAAGGACAGTTGGGTATACGGTGCTCTTTGCTTCCACACCGCAGACATGCACCTAGCTTGCGCCAACAATCTTCCATCTTGTGACCAGGACGATCACAATATCGGCATACGCCCTTGAATGGAATCATAGAATCAGGTTTCTTGTCTTCTTGTCGCGGCATTTTGCCTCTCCACGAACCAGAACCAGAACTTGAACCAGAACTAGTAAAGGGTCTTTTCTTGCTCGGGTCAGTGCCAAATCCAGGTTTAACATTCTTGAGTGCCTTCGGTTGCTCTTTCTTGTTACCTTGACCACGAATCCTTTCAGTCATTTCCAAAGTATCTTCTAATATTTGTGCCTTTCTTACCATCTCAGAATATGTAGAAATTTCCAGTGGTGCAAGTTGATTGATATAATGAAGTCGAAGACCATTGAGGAAACGCTTCGCCTTCATTCTCTCAGTCGAAATAAGATGTCTTGCATAACGAGAGAGTCGTGAAAACTGAGCCTCATATTCTGATACCGATAAACTTCGCTGCTTCAAAGCTGCGAATTCTGCTCCCTTCTTTTCTTGCACGCGGTCAGAAAAATATTTATCATTGAAATATTCCTCGAATTCCTCCCACGAGACTTGTTGATCTCCGAGAGTCGGCTTAACAGACTCCCACCAAGCACGTGCATCACGTTCCAGTTGGAAAACGGATAAAAGAACACGTTCTTGGTCAGTGCATTGCATGACCTCAAAAATTCTTGCCATCTCGTCGAGCCAATTCTCGGCTTCATCGGGATCAGTTGAACCAGCGAATCTAGGCGGGTTCATTCCTCGGAAATTCCGATATAAATCACCAGTGCCATGAGCTGCGCCATGAGGTGCCGCTCCAGCTCCAGCTCCTGCCTGAGCCAGTGCATTCAAGGCTTGCGTAAGTCCTTGAACTGTACGCTGTAAATTCCTCATCTCAGCACGATTGGCTGCCATTTCTAGTTAAGTGCCTATAAAATAGTTACTCGGATTATTTATGAGAGAAGAACTTCTTAGATGAGAAGAGAAGAACTAGATAAGAAGAACATGATTATGGTTAAATAACTTAACCCAAATTTCTACCCAATTCTCACAAGGTTGTTTTCTTAAGCCTATAACCAATAAACCTATAACATTAAAGTGAAATACCTAGGACAAATTGACCTAGGCTCTGATACCAACTAAACTGTCACGCCCCGATGCGGAATCTCGGGACGTACGGTTAGGGGCAAGCGAGCAATAATTCCGAACCATTGCAAACCATTGCACAAAAGGTTGGAAAGGATAATAATCAGAGTTTTATTGATAATAAAGTTGAGTACACTGGGTAGAACAACTACATCCAAATAATAAGCAAAATACTAGAACAATCTCTCACTAATACTAAGGGTACAAACTGACTCAATAAACTAAAACTATCTCTCGATATCACTCCAGTCCATTCCCGACAAGTTCATCACCTGGAAAGAGGGGAAAAGTAGGAGTGAGCTAAACGCGCTCAGTAGATAACCACAAACAGGTTTACGTAATTAACCATTGATTTCCAATTTATATGAAATGCAGTAAATAAAGAATGACGATACGATAAAAGAAACAATGTAAAAGATATCTTGCAAGGTCAAGAAATATAACAATTTACCAAGTAATGAACAAGTAAAGTAACAGTAGATAATTTGGCCAGCAAGTATGTTACACATGTAACCAAGTAAATACGCACGAGTCAAGTAACAAGAGTTTGTCATAGACGTAACATGTCAAGTCAAGTATTCGGGTGCAATGCCTCACCCTGTCATAAACATCCCAATGGGCTCAATATCTTTTCGGGCGCTCTCCCCAGGACCAGACCGGGCCCTTATGATGCGTTGGCATTTCATTTCAATTGGATCACCGATCCCCCGTCTAGACATAGTCAATTATGGCCAATATAATCAGATGAATTTCTGTCGGGTACAAGATGTAAAGGACGACACTCGCCTCCTTTGATTCAAGAGTATAACCACGATGAAAAACCCAAAACAAGGTAGTCGTACGGCAAACACCGGGCCGTACTCACATGAGTAACGAGTCACGGGGCCAAGAATGAACGGTTGACAGTAAGCCGTTCGAGAGAGAGAAGTAAGTTCCGAAGAACGAATATACGAACCATTCGGGTCGTATTTTAAGAAATACGGTTCAAGAGAATCCGTATTAAGCATAACGATAATATCTAATTATAAGATAATTTATGCAAAATAGTCACCGGGTTGCCAATAACAATTAAACCAACCAATTTCAGTTTAATGTCCATTGATCAATTCCGGGCTCAAATATGACCGAAGATTATCCAAGGGTAATCGGTCAATTAATCAAGTTAAAACAATAGTCATGATGTAACCGTAATTTACCACGGTAAAAATGTTCTACGGTAAAAATGTAAAGTTTACCGGATGGAGTGTCCGGCTAATTGGTCAAAGACTTGCCATAAGTCGGCCAGTAATTTTCTGGTTTACAGTAATTTACAGAAATTACCTATGGTAAAGTTTAGCTATTTACCATACTTATTCAATTTATCCAAAGTTACAAGTGAATTTCAATGATTTTCACTTTAAACAATTTATCAAAATAGATATTGCAAATAACAGAAATTTACTCATGTCATTATCTGTTATTTATGTGGATTGTCAATTTTTACTAATTAACATTGTTAAATGGGTCAAATAGCAAAAAAATCAGTTTTCTGGAAGTTAAACGGATGACAGTGGGCCGTTAAACCTACTGGCTGTAAAACGGTTATCATTGGGCCGTTTTATACAAGGCGGGCGGTTCTAATTGGGCCGTTTGTATAAGTCGGGCGGGCAGTTCTGAGCCGTCTAAGAGATAAAGCGGTCCGATTGGAACCGTTAATCCCTGTAACACGGGAACAGCGAAACAGAAGCATAAATCCGGCGTTTAAGGCTTCAATTCATGCATTTGAGTACGTAAATAAATGGAAAAGCATGGTTTCTACAAGCTAACATGATGCCCTTTCATTCCATTTATCAAATTCAAGGTTTGTGCCATGGTTACCTACCTTAACCGATGAAATAAGGAAAGATGAATGGGGAAGAAGATGAACAGTAGACTTGCAGAGCTTCTTCACAGCAGCAAGAACCCTTTTGTGTTTAAGAGATGTTTAAGGGGGCTTCCTCTACTTATAGGTTTGGAAGAGGAGTGTTTAATCTTCACACACGGTTTGGTCAGAGCCGCAAAATCCTTTGCATTGTTGACAACGTGTTTCTGCCAACCAAAACACGGTTTCACGTGTTTCTCAAGGTAAGGTTAGCCTAATCTAAGCCTAATCCAAAAGATTAAGGAATGGTTAACTAAAACCTCAATTTAATATTACTAAATGATTTTTAATGAATTGGACCCAAAAGACAAAATTACTAATCAAGACATGCTCTTTCATAATATGATTTTTATGGAATTTTATCACGAGGTTTATTGTTAATCTCCCAATCTTAAGATTAAAATAATAATTTAACCCAATGTTCAACGGTTTAGTCGATAGAGAGAGTTTCTGATTTTTACCGATGAAACTTCAGAAGACAAAGTTGCTAAGAATAATATCCTCTATCAGATGTGATTTTTACAGATTTTTCTAAGGTAGTTGTATTTTCGTATGAATAGTGTTTTCCGCGTTTTTAAGTCAGGCTTAAATCACTGATTAAGCCATGTAAATGATTTTATTAGGGTCAAGTACAGAAGACCAAAGTGTTTACCATGGTCTTTACTAATTAACTACCATTTTTCGGAATTTTTATATGATAGTCAAAATGTTTACTATTTACTATTTACCACAGTCACTATTCAACATTTACTATTTACGAAATTTAATATTTGTACAGAAACTCGGGGTCTTACATCCATGATGTATTTCCCGAGGAGCTTCCGGACAAACTACCACTTATGAGAGATGTGCAACATGCCATCGACCTCGTTCCCGGGGCTACCTTGCCCAACCTCCCACACTACCGTCTCAACCCCACCGAGCATGCCGAGCTTCGGAGGCAAATTGAAGAACTCATCAAGAAGGGCTTCCTCCAAATTAGCAAAAGTCCTTGTGCCGTCCCGGCACTTCTCACACCCAAAAAGGACGGAACGTGGCGCATGTGTGTGGATAGTAGAGCCATCAATAAGATAACGATCAAGTATAGGTTCCCCATCCCTCGGTTAGATGATATGCTAGACATGCTAGCAGGAGCCACCATCTTCTCCAAGATTGACCTCAAGAGTGGCTACCACCAAGTCCGCATAAGGCCCGGGGACGAGTGGAAAATCGCCTTTAAAACTAAGGACGGTCTCTATGAATGGCTTGTCATGCCTTTTGGCCTCTCTAATGCAGCAAGCACCTTCATGCGCCTCATGACCGAGGTCCTCCGGCCCTTCATTGGTGTCTTTCTAGTCGTCTATTTCGATGACATCCTCATATATAGCCAAACCAAAGAAGCCCATCTTGACCACCTCAAGCGAGTATGCACTATTCTTAGGAAGGATAGTCTCTTTGCTAACCCCGGGAAGTGTCATTTCTTGACCAACCAACTAGCCATCCTAGGATTCATTGTTTCATCCGAAGGGGTGTCCATGGACCCCGAAAAGGTCCAAGCCATTCTTGAGTGGCCCGAGCCCAAGACCATTCATGATGCCCGAAGCTTCCATGGACTAGCCACCTTCTATAGGAGATTCATCCGGGGATTTAGCACTATCACCGCTCCTATCACGGATTGCCTCAAGAAAGGCACATTTGTTTGGACTAGGACAGCCTCCAAAGCCTTCCTAGAGCTTAAAGAAAAAATGACCCAAGCCCCGGTCCTTTGCCTACTAGACTTTTCAAAGGTCTTTGAGGTCACATGTGATGCTTCCGGGGTAGGGATTGGAGGTATCCTTAGCCAAGAGGGTCACCCGGTAGCCTACTTTAGTGAAAAACTTTGTGAGGCTAGGACTAGATACTCCACATATGATAAGGAGCTTTATGCCGTGGTTCAATCCCTCCGGCATTGGAGGCACTATCTCCTACCCAACAAATTTGTGATCTTCTCGGACCATGAGGCTTTGAAATACCTCAACACTCAACAAAAGCTCAATGCCCGCCATGCCCGATGGGTAGAATACATTCAAGCCTACACCTTTGTCCTCAAGTATAAGATGGGTAGTGAGAACCGCGCCGCCGATGCGCTAAGTAGGCGGATAGCCTTACTCTCCACCGTCCAAGTGGAGGTAACCGGATTTGAGAGAATCAAAGGGGAATACCCACATTGCCCCGACTTTGGGACCCACTACAATACCCTTTCCACCCAGCCACTCAAGGAATATGAGGGGTTCATACTTCAAGATGGATATATGTTCAAGGGGGATAGGCTTTGCATACCTCGGACTTCACTTCGGGACTTCCTAGTTTGGGAGTTACATAGTGGTGGCCTAGCTGGTCACTTTGGGGTCCACAAAACCATAGAGTTAGTTGAGAGGCAATTCCACTGGCCCAGCCTCAAGAAGGATGCGGCCCACATTGTGGGACAATGCCGCATTTGTGCATCCGCCAAACAAGTAAAACAAAACACCGGGCTTTACACACCTCTACCCATACCCGACCGACCATGGGAGGATTTGAGCATGGATTTCATTCTTGGCCTACCAAAGACCTTGCGCAAACATGATTCCATCTTTGTAGTGGTTGACAGGTTCTCAAAAAAGGCCCACTTTATCCCCTGTTCCAAGACCTCCGATGCCTCTAGGGTCGCCCGGTTATTCTTTGATGAGGTAGTCCGACTCCATGGATTACCTAAGACTATTGTGTCCGATAGAGATGTGAAATTCACTAGTTACTTTTGGAAGACTCTATGGCACTTGATGGGGACCCTCCTCAAATTCTCCACTGCTTACCATCCTCAAACCGACGGCCAGACTGAGATCGTCAACCGAAGCCTTGGGAACTTGCTCCGTTGTCTTGTGGGGGATCACCCTGGGAATTGGGATATCCTCTTGTCTCAGGCCGAGTTTGCCTACAATGATTCCGTTAATAGGTCAATAGGCAAAAGTCCATTTGAGGTAGTGCATGATTTTAGGCCTAGAAAGCCCTCGGATCTCATTCCCCTTCCCCCACATGCTAGGGTGTCAGTCTCAGCTGAGTCCTTTGCACAGCATATCAAAGAGTTGCATGATGACATCCGCAAGCATATAGGGAAAAGCAATGAGGCTTACAAAAGATGGGTAGATGCTCACCGGTGCCACTGTGAATTCCAAGTGGGAGACCCGGTGATGGTGAGGACGGAGCGGCTCCTTCCCGGGCCTGCCTCCAAGTTGAGGGCATGAGGGTCGGGACCCTTTCGAGTCCTACGATGACTTGGCAGCAATGCTTATGAGCTTGACCTACCAGAGAGCTATGGGGTGCACCCTACCTTCAATGTGGCGGATCTGGTACCCTACAAAGGCCCCGCGGTGGAACCCAGTGAGGAGCTTAAGCCTTTACCCCCCCTTATGAGAGACACTCCCGGAGGGACTCCACTTCCCAGCTTAAGAGACCGACGAGAGCAGATAGAGGTAATACTGGATGAGCAGAGCATCATTACGAGGCACAAGGTGTATCAGCGCTACTTGGTTAGGTGGAAGAACCGTCCCCCGACGGAGGATACTTGGGTGAGCCGGGAGGACCTGCTGGGGTTGGATCCCGACATTCTGGAGCACTATGACAGCCAGGCAGGCCCACACTCGACAGGGTCGAGTTCTCCCCACCCCGGGGGATTTGATGAGGACATCTCACGACACTCGCTATGGCTCGGGTCGCCTGCACACCTTTGATTTGGGTCGACTCATTCTCATCTTATGTATCTTCCTTTTATTGAGTCTTATCATATGTAATTTTCCTTTTATTGGGTCATGTCGCATGTATTTTCTTTTATTATGTCAAGTTGTACTAGTCCATTTCCCCTATTTGGTCTAATTGGGCCCTAATACCTTAGTTTGGGCCTATTGGACTGAGTCTAGGACATGTTTGGTCTTTTACCTTATATGGCAGGGTTATTTTTATCTTGTAAAGATGGGTTGCCTATAAATAGCCCCCATCTCCCTCCATGTACTCACTTTTGATGAAATATTGAAAACTACTTCATTCCACCTCTCAAGATCTCTCTCTTTTACTCTCTCTCTCTCACTCTCTCTCTCATTCTCTCTCTCCCCAAGGGGAGTTCGACCCTCTCTCTCTCTCCTCCTTCCCCCTCACTTACTCCAACCCCCAACCACCTCCACTACCTCACCCACCTTCATTAAGGCCCTCCACTTCCCCATAGCCCCTCATTTACTCCCCCTCCTTGTCCCAAAGCAACTCTTCCACCTCCCAACACAATCCCTCCACTTCCCCACACAAATCCCACCCCTCCCAAGGCCAATTTCGAATTTGAACCTTCCCTCCATTGCCTTGGCCGCCCCATACCCCTCCCCCTCAAGCCAAGTTCGCCCCCACCCTCCATTCACACTCCCCCTCTCTCTTGTGCACACCCACCTCTCCACCTCCACCTCCAGCAGCTCCAGCCAGGTTCACTGTCACCCCTGCTCCCCTCAGCCCTCCAGCAACCTTCCTCCATATCCCACAGCCCACAGCCACCCTCCCCTTGCTAAGTTACCCTACCCCAACACCATTTGACACCATAAGATTGCGGCTACATCAACAGTTCGTTGGCAGTAGAGTTGGGTCCTGAAAGTCGCAACATCTTCGGCCGATCCCTGATTTTCCTGGTGTCAAGGCCTACATCTATGGAAAGGTCTTCCAGAGAGCTTTCCAGGCAAGGTGGTTTCGTCGGCATCCGAGCTCCGAGCTGTCCGCGGCAACCATTCTCCCTCGACTGCGCAGGGCTTCTTAGGCCAGGAACCAGAACGATAGAGCAGGCTCTCCCACGACGAACCTTGAAGAAACCAGCCTTCAAGGTCTTCTACAAAGATCTTCCTCCCCCTGTCAGCGTCCAGGAACAGCAGGCAGAACCCCGTTCGGCATCCGACAACCAGAGATCTCAATTTTCTACCACAACCACGCCGATCTGCCTCCTCACAGTCTGCACCGACCACCGTCCACTCCTCTGGACACCCAGCTCATCTCTGACATCATAAGACTTCCCCATTTGTTTTTATGCAAAGTAGACTCGTCCACGGTTCCAACGAGTCTGGAGGTGCCAGATTTGGAGCTCAGGAGCGGTCGTGGCAACTTCTGCAACCTTCTGTTTCAGATCGTGTTCGGCCAGAGACCAGAACTGCAACCACCTTCCAGTCGCCAGAGCAGCCAGCCCCCAAAACGGAACATCGCCCAAAAAATCAAGCCTTTCCCCTCTCCAGTTAGGAAGCTTTTGGCACAAGTCTTGTCAGATTCTGAGCTCGGTAGAATTATTGGCAGCATCGGCATCGATCCTCTGTCCCGAAATACAGAAGCTAGGCATAATCGGCGAAGCTCGGAAAGTCGACTCTATCTCGCTCATTCCCCTCCCCGCTTGGCCGGCTGAAGGCCCCTCCCTGCGTGGATGTAATTTTTGGTTGTAATACATTAACCCCCACCCCAAGATCCCCCCCTTGCACGGGGTGTAGTGCTGTACCTCTTCGCATTTTCAGGTCAAGCTCCATCGCCGCGGTGATCGGGTGTATACCCTCGCCTCCCGGCGCGCCCTCGTCTCCGAACGGGATCAGTGTCTTCACACCGATCAGGTGAGCTTCTGATCACACCCTTGTAGCTTCATTTCTGCAAATGTAGTATTGCCTTGAATGCCCGTCGGACGGTAAGAGAGTGCTCGGACTTCACTTTAGGCAATATCGTGCCCACCGCGGCCCGTGAGTGAGTGCCACCCAACACCCCGTCTTGCGGGCCAGCCACCCACAAAGTTGGGTCTCCTAGGCCCATTGGGGGTCAGCCATAGCATTGTAAGTCCATTAGGAGAATTGGGTCCCACCTCGGACCCTCACCATCATCTCCCGGGTCCACCGGGTGAACGTGTGAGCCGTGTGGGCAAAAATCGTCATTGTGAGAATCATTGAGCGCTTGTATGCTTGCGGGTCTAAGTCCTAGGGTCATCTCATCATATTTAGTGGTCTTTGGGCTGTGCCACATCAGGAAGGGGGCTTGATATCCTCACTAGGTGCCACCGTGGGACCCTTGTGTGGCACAAGGCCTTCCACATTGGAATTGAAGCTAACTCCGTATCTCTCGAAGAGGCCTAATTCATGAGCATTGGTGCCAATGCACCTCAAAACCTGGAAGGGACTAATCCCACAAAACCTCAGTCTTGAGTTGTCTCTATGTGAGAGCCTCTCATTCCTCACTATCCCGGAATCACCCATTTGCATTTTTTGGTGGCGCCGGTGTGAGTCCTCTTCGAATGGAGACCCACGGGGGTGCCAGCACACGTCGGAGCAGACGGCGGGACCATGAACAGTAGCTGGGTGTCAGATCAGTCCCTGAGGGAACAGATCCAGCGCACCTTAGGGAGAAAATTTGGAACTTATAGTTCTGGGATCCAAACGGGGTCCTGCTTCTTGGAGATGGGAGAGGGCTTGTAGGGGAAGTCTTCAGCCAAGTGGCGCCTCAAGAAGCCCAGGGTTCTAGTTGTGGAAGCCTCTACAAGTCGTTGCATGTCGTCTACCTGGGAGGAAATGCGTAGTTTGGGGAGATCGGCTCCTCTGGGTAGCCCCGAAGTTGGTTGATGGCGATACCACCTCCGTTGGAAAGCTGACTAGATGATGATTCCGATGGTGTATGGTGCACCTCTTGAAGCCTCACGATGACGCTGTGGCACTTTCTGCAATCTGCTGGTACTCTACTGCCTGCGACCTAGAGTTGGGGCTGATGTGGAGGGGATATGGAGGGTGGAGATGGGTGAGGGTTTGGTAATGGGATGAAGTCCGGTGGCTGTAGGAAGTGGGGGGGGCATGGCTAGATGCTCCTGAGGGCTGAGAGGGTGGGGATGGGGGCTGAGCTTGCAGGATTGGCTGGAAGGGTGAAGGGGGAAGGCTGGGTGCGCCCAAGGGAGAAGGTGGAATGGGGGAAGGAAGGAGACCGGCCTAGAGTGTGGGGGGAATAGGGAGGGCGACCAGATCTAGGTGGGGGTTGGGGAGCTGAGAGGAGGCTCAGCTTGGAGGCAAGGAGATTTGAAATTTGGCCTAGGGTGAAGTCCCTTCAGCCGTGGGAAGGTGGAGAGGTGCTTGGGGAAGGGAAATGGGTAGTTGGGGGTTGGAGGGTAGGGTGTGGATTGGGTGGAGATCTCTTGGGGTTGGGGTGGAGTAAAGAGGGGCGGTTGGGGACTTGGAGGGAGTTATTGGAGGGGGGAAGAGAGAGAAAGTAGGTGGTAGGGGGAGGAGAGAGAAAGAGGGGCGACCCCTTAGAGAGAGAGATTTATCAAGAGAGGGAGGGGAGATAAAATTGCAATGGAATTTCAAATTTCATTGATCATAAAAGGCTACAAATGAGGGAGGAGAGGGGGCTATTTATAGGCCCTAACAATTTCTAGGACCAAAACAACCCTGAATAAAAGAGCTAATGACCAGACTGTCCAAGGGGGGGCGCCCCTGGGCCTAGCCGACTTAATGGGGCCCATTAACCAACCTAGTCATCCTAATGACACTTAACTTAGCTAAATGACTGCCTAACCTAGGTATTGAACTCAAATAAAAGAAAAATTACAATGATATGACTCAAATAAAATTACATATGACTCAAAAATAAATGACTAGATAATGTCGGACGCCTCCGGGGGTGAGGAGAAGGGCCGTGAGTGCCAGAACGGATGGTGATGACCCCATCACTCGGCTAGGGGTAAGTGGTCATGCCAGCTTCCGCCGAAGTCTATAATACATGCTATTAACATATCTTCAAGAACTTGATTTATCCGCTCTGTCTGACAATCTGTTTGTGGATGGAAAGTAGTGCTGAAGTTGAGTTTCGTTCTCAGAGAGTGTTGTAGACTCTTCCAGTAATGAGAGGTAAAGCGTGGGTCTCGGTCAGATGCAATTGACACAGGGACTCCATGCAATCTAACAATCTCCTTGATATACAAGGCAGCAAGGATATCAACTGACCATCAGCTCTTGATAGGCCAGAAATGAGCCGATTTAGTTAGACGGTCAATGATTACCCAAATTCCATCATGTCCGCCCCTAGACTTGGGCAAGCCCATGATAAAGTCCATGCTGATATCTTCCCACTTCCACTTGGGAATATCTAGCCGATGCAATTTTCCAGCGGGTTTCTGATGTTCCGCCTTCACCTGTTGGCATGTCAGGCAGCGAGATACGAAGTCCGCTACCTCCCTCTTCATATTTGGCCACCAGAAAGTTCGTTTCAAGTCTTGGTATATCTTAGTGGCTCCAGGGTGGATCGTGTACCTCGATCGGTGAGCTTCTTCAAGAACCTTCTTCTTTAACTCGAGATAGTCGGGTACACATATCTATTCATGAAATAGCAATCTACCATCGGGTGCCAGCTTGAAATCTGGTCTCTCGTCTAGCTTGTCCTTTATTTCCACTAGTGCAGGATCTTCTTCTTGTAGCTTCTTAATCTCAGGTAGCAAATCCAGATGTAGACTTATGTGGGGTAGAGTGATACACATGTTCATCTCCTCCATGCTTATATTGAGTTCTGAGAATTTCTCAAGCAACTTCCATTCTTGTATTATACAATTGGCCAAAATTACTCTCGGCTTCCGACTGAGGGCATCAGCTACGGAATTACCCTTACCAGGATGGTATTGTATAGTGAAGTCGAAATCCTTGAGATATTTGAGCCAACGCCTTTGCTGCATGTTCAGCTCCTTTTAGGAGAATAAATATTTGAGGCTTTTGTGATCGGAGTATACTGTGAATTGTTCTCCGTAGAGAAAGTGTCTCCAGATCTTTAAGGCAAATACCATCGCGGCTAGCTCTATATCATGCACCGAGTATGATGTGGCATGGCCAAGGGTGATGGGGGATGACTACAAAGACCTTGGACCTAAATCCGCAAGCATACAAAGTTGAGTATCGGACTCGCGTAAACGGTTCACTCGCACGGCACACACTATCTCCCGAAGGTGACCGAGGGATGGTGGCGAGGATCCGGGGTGGGACCCAATCACTTCGGTGACTTGACTTTGTTTGGGCTGACCCCTGAGGGGCTTGGAGTTTTAACTTTGTGGGAGGCCAGCACGCCGGGGCGTGGGGATGGGTGACTCTCACTCAATCTCTGCGGTGGGCTCACTAGAGAATAATTACGGGTCTGGGCACTCCCTTACCGCCTGACGAGCATAAGAAGCAATACTAAACTAGCAAAGTTACAGACCAGCAAGGGAGGGACCAGTCGCTCACCTGATCGGTGTGAAGACACTGATCCCGACCGAAGACAAGGGCGAGCGGGGAAGCGTGGGCACACACCCGCACGCCGAGTCGGTGTCGCTTGACCTAAAATTTTAAAGTATACACCATTACTCCTCTCGTAGGAGGGTTGAACAAGGGGTAGGGGTTAAAATATTACATGCAAACACTACGTCCACACAGGGAGGGGCTGTAAGCCGGCCAAGCGAGGGGCGGGGATGAGAAGAATAACAATGGAAACCCGACGTGGTCGAGGGGAATTCTGCAGGGATAGCCTAGATAGGGTGTTGGAGTTGAGATGCGTCCGGATGTTGATGGAAGTGGGACCGGTGCTGAAACGACCAGGACAGGTCCAGGAAGACACCGTAGGATTTTTGGGTCGAACGGAGAGCCATGACGGTCACTGCAGCTCAGAGAACAGGACTGGTCCGAACTATCTTTGTCTAGTTCAGAACCATTAGGGCTGTTGTAGAAGTCGCCAAGAACTCTCCCGAACTCTGATGGAGATGAGACTGGCACCGACACATCTGTGGATGAGCTGGCGATGCACAGAAACTGACGGGACCTCTTTCAGTGGTCAGAGGTGAGCGCGGTGGTCCACGGGGCAGAGAGGGATCCGATCTGGCCCCGGTAGGGGCAGCCTGCGCATGTCAGGGAAGATGGCCGGAATGAGATGCTCCGGGATCCGAATGACCTCCTTCATGTTGGAGCTGAAAGAGGACTGGGAGAGGATCACCTCGGCTGAAGATCTCACCGGGGTACTTAGAGGAGCGACCGTGGGAGCTTCTGTAAATTACTTCTGCCTCCCGCTGGAGTCGATCTGGTGCAGCCTGACGAGAACGGGCCTCCTGTCTAGCTCCTACCTCGGGTGGGGGTGCATGACCACTTGTTGGAAAGCTGCTTCAGAGTAGAATCTCCAGGTACTAGGTTGGGTGCCAAACACTCCTCAGTGTAGGTGGGGGCATCGCTGCAACATGATGCTAGATCTGCTGCTATGTTTGCTTGGGTGGCAGCAAGAGAAAGAGATGGGAAATGAGAAAAGATGAGGGGGGAATTAGGGTGGAAAGGGGTTAGGATGATCCCTAGATGGGAGATGGGTAGGGGGGGGGACTAAGCTTGGGGAAGGAGAGAATGGGCTCTTAGGGGTGGGGGTGAGTTACGAATTTTGGTTGTGGGGTTGGAAGGGGTTGGAAAGTAACTTGGGGATTGGTGGGTTCTATCTTGGGATGAGGGAGATGAAATTCAAATTTGAATTGGAGATAGGAGTGAGATTTAATTGGTGTCTAGGGAAGGGTGGGGATGCCTTGGGAAGAGGGAGGGTTCTCTTGGGAAGTGGGAAGGGGTCTTGGGGAGTGGGAATGGAGGGAGATACAAATTTGAATTTTGAAATGGGGAGGGAGTGGGGAGTTAGTGGGTGACTAGGGAAGGGTGGAGGAGACCTTGGGAAGAGGGGGGGTTGCCTTGGGAAGCAGGAGATGAAATTCGAATTTGAATTGGGGGGGATGAGAGAGATGGGGGGCCTTTTGTTAGAGGGAGAGAGAGAGAGAGAGGGAGAGAGAGACTTGAGTGGGGAAAATAGCCAAGGGGTTTCTTCCTTTCAAATTTCAACCAATGTTCTTAAATGGTGGAGAGAGGGGTCCTATTTATAGGCACCCACTCTTTTCATGACCATAAGGCCCTTGATAAATAGATAAAAGACCAAGACTATCCCAGGGGGGCGTCCATGGGCCTAGCCCACTAGTTGGACCCAATTATCTATCTAATGGCCCAATAACCTAATGGACTGACTCAAATAAAGGAAGAGGATACAAACATGACTCAAATAAAACAAGAATGACATGATATAAGACTCAACAATAAAGATAACATCTGAGAATCATAGTCGGTCCACCTCAAAGTGGTGCAGGCGACCCGAGCTAGAGAGAGTGGCGTGAGATGTCCTCATCAGGGTAGTTGTCTTCATGTTTCTTTAATTATCGGGAAGAGTACGCAATGACCCTTCCATTTTGCATCAATACACATCCAAGGCCATTACCAGAAGCATCGATATATACCTCGTATTTCTCTCCTTCAATTGGTAATGATAAGACTGGAGCAGTGGTCAAGAGATCCTTCAAAGCTTGGAAACTCTTCTTACAGTCTTCATCCCACTTATAAGGCACTTCCTTGCGAGTCAATATGGTGAGAGAGACATCAATCTTTGAGAAGTCCTTGATGAAATGCCGGTAGTAACCAGCTAGTCCCAAAAAGCTTCGAATCTCCATTGCATTTGTCGGTCGTTCCCAATTCTTCACGGCCTCGACCTTTGAAGGGTCGACAGAAATTCCGTTCTTCGAGACTACATGGCCCAAGAAGGATACTTCCTCGAGCTAGAACTTGCACTTGCTGAATTTGGCATACAATTTATATTCCCTTAATATTTGCAATGCCTTCTTCAGATGTTCTTCATGGTCTTCTTCGGACTTTGAATAAATCAAGATATCATCAATAAAGACCACAGTGAATTGATGTAGATGTGGCCGAAAGGTGCTATTCATTAATTGCATAAAGGCTGTAGGGGCATTTGTCAGTCCAAAAGGCATAACAGTAAATTCATAATGCCATACCTGCTTCGGAATGCAGTTTTATGAATATCTTCTTCTTTGATCTTCAATTAGTGGTAACCAGAACGAAGATCAATCTTGGAGAAGTATGTAGCTCCATATAATTGATCAAATAACTCATCAATTCTTGGCAGCGGATACTTGTTCTTGATTTTAAGGTGGTTTAGCTGCCGATAATTGATGCAAAGTCTCATTGTTCCATCCTTCTTCTTGACGAATAGCACGGGTGCTCCCCATGAGGAAGTACTTGACCTGATTAAACCCTTTTTCAATAACTCCATTAGCTACTCTTTTAGCTCCTTCAGCTCAGCGGGGAACATTCTGTAAGGTGCCTTGGAAATAAGACCAGCACCAGGTACAAGGTCGATTGTGAACGACACTTCCCGCTCAGGGGGTAAGCCGGGCAATTCTTCTGGAAAAACGTCGGGAAAATCCTAAACTACACGGATGTCTTCAAGTTTAGACTCATCGACTTCCGTGGCAATCACAAAAGCTATGAAAGCCATGCATCCCTTACTTATGAGTTTACTAGCTCAGAGAGTTGAGATAAGAGGTGATCTATTTTGAGGGCTAATGTAAACCATTTCGGGATAATCCATAAAAGTTATCTTGCCATTCTGACAATCTACAGTTGCTTGGTATGTGGATAACCAGTCGGCACCTAGTATGACATCATACCCCTTCATATCTAGGCATATTAGGTTGACAAGTTGATTGTTTCCCTTAACCATAACTTCACAGTTTGGGTAATGATGTGTGATATCGGACTCATTCCCAAGAGATGTAGATATGACCAAATCTAACAGTTCATGTTTCTTAGAAAATGAAGTAGCAAATTTCTTGGAAACGAATGAATGAGTTGCTCCGGTATCAAATAAAACTTGAGCATTCTTAGAATAAACAGTTAGTGTACCTTCCACGATTCCACCTTCTGTTTGTTCCGTCTCTTAGAGAGCTTGCAGACAGCCTTGTTTCTTTTCCGGACGCTTCTCATTTTTAGTGGCTTGCTCATTCATCAATGGGCAATCAGGAATTCGATGTTCGTGGCTTCCACATCGGAGACACGCTCCCAGTTTCCTCCAACATTCCTCGGTCTTGTGGCCGGCTTTGTCACAGTACTTACAAATTTCCTTAGATGGTGTGGTGGTAGAGAATGGCTTGTCATTTTTCTGAAATTTCCTTTCCTTGGAAGACTCCCCTCCATTGTAGAACCTCTTCTTATTAAATGATGATTTGAAATTTCCCAGGCCTGTGATAGGTTCGTTCTTGTCCTTTCCTTGAATCCTTTCAGATAATTCGGTGGCCTCTTCTAGCAATTGGGCACACCGAATCATTTTCGAATAGACTTGGATGTCCATCGGTGCAAGTTCTGTAATATAGTGGGGCCGAAGCCCGTTAAGGAACCTTCTAGCCTTCATCTTTTCAGTACACACCAAGTGGGGTGCATACTTGAATAGTCTTGAGAACTGGGCCTCATACTCGGCCACTTTCAAGGTCCGTTGTTTCAGTGCGGCAAATTCCGCGGCCTTCTTTTCTTGAATGTGGTCGGAGAAGTACTTGTTGTTGTAATGTTCAACAAACTCATCCCATGTGACATGGTTACCGGGCAATGTTGCTTCTATAGATTCCCACCAGCCTCGAGCGTCCCGCTCTAGTTGGAATATAGCCAATAAAACCTTTTCTTCATCCGTGCATTGCATTACATGAAAAATCCTTTCAATTTCCTTCAGCCAATTCTCGACATCCTCGGGATCAGACGAACCTGTGAACCTTGGTGGGTTCATGTTGCGGAAACCCCTATGGAGATCGCCAGCTCCACGGTTAGATCCGCCCAGCGCCACTTGCTGTAGCACCTTAGTAAGGCCTTCCACGGTGCGCTGCATCTCGCGCCATTGTGCTCTTTAAGTGGCCATTTTCCTACAGGATAATTCATGTCTAATTAATTTCATGTTCGAATTGTAATGTTGAATGTTAACACAGAACTCAACCCATGGCTCTACCCATCTCACCAGGTACAAAGTGTAAATCTATCCTTGGATTGGGTCTTTCCTAGGAATTGAATTCCTAGGCTCTGATACCACGAAGACTGTCACGCCCCGAGCGCGAAAGATACCAGGGGTTGCGGCCAGCTTATATAGAACGAACCAATTAGAGCAATATATTTTTTTTGGACAAAAGATAGAGTGCGCAAAAGACTAAATAATTACTAAGATTAAATTCCTAAAATGATACCAATAGTCCAAGATGATAATTGTCAAACAACCAAATGGTGATAATTCTAATCCATGACATTCATTACTCAAATCCAACTGCTAGGCTACAAGCCTTAACAAGTTTTCAATCGACTAGACCGACATAACGGACATAACTGACATAACTAGAAGTATAAGATAAATGACTCTATATAAGTAAAGACGCGGCTAGCTAATAGTAGGCGATCGGTGACTCTAGCACTCTTCACTCGGTTTCATTCCCATTCGTATAGTTGTCGCTATCCGAGTTACCTGAAAATGTTAGAATGAACTAGATGAGCGAATCACTTAGTAGGAATTACATCTCAAGTTCGAGCAATCTTTAAGTAGTTTACATGTTGCGTGTAATACAGGTATAGCTATGCATGCTAGACAAGCGAGAAAAATCATGAGCTGTGTAAAATAATATCGCATGGTTTCATGTACTAGCAAGTTGACAAGCGAGATATCAAGAACTTCATAGAAAAAGTATTACATGATTTTGAGTACTATCATATGTTTGCACGATTTGCCAGGAAGACAAGGAACAAGTTCAAGCGAGTGAGAATCATGTTCAAGCAAGTAATATCGTGTTCAAGCAAGTAATATCAATTTTGTGTAATATCAAGTACATGTGACTGGAATTGGCTATTTCAATCAAGTAAGTACTTTACCCTTTTTCGGGCCACGCAAGTCAAGTCAAGCAAGCAAGTAGTGCACGAGAGAGTGAGTGGGATTGTCTCAAGTCAAGCAAGCAAGTACTTCGGTGCAATGCTAAACACCGTGATCATTCAACTCCCATGGGCACAAGAACTTTTGGGCGCTTCTCCCAAGACCAAATCAGGCCCTATATGCATAGCATTTCATGTAATTCTTTCGACATCCCCTCTTTTATAGCCAATATGGAATTTCAAGGTTTAATCATTGTAAGATATATAAGGTATATTCCATGAATGGAGTTCAAGGAAATTTTATCATGTATAGATGAGCTATGTTTAAAACAACGCAAAACATGAGACAAGTCAAGAACCTGGATGGAATTGGCACCTCAAGGGGCTGCCACAGGTCATTGAACTGGTGCCCTTCGGGCTGTCATTATTTCTGGAATTGGCACCCTCACTGAGGGGCGCCCAATATGCGGACAGAACAAATGTTCTGTGAAGCTAGTACTCAAGGGAAATGGCGCCCAGAGGGCTGCCATTATGTCATAAAATGGTGCCCTGGGGTCTGCCATTATTCAGGTAATGGGTACCGTGGACAGGGGTGCGCATTCCCTCTAAAACTCCGGGAATCAGGCAGCACCAGAGGGCTGCCATTATGTAAATGGCGCCTCTTTGTAGTGTCTTTATTTAAATGAAGACTCTGTAGAGAGTCTTCAATTCTTTCTTCAATTCTTGTAAATGGCGCCCCTCTACAGTGTCTTCATTTAAATGAAGACTCTGCAGAGAGTCTTCAATTCTTGTAAATGGCGCCCTGGCCAGGGGCGCCCTTCATTCAAGCTCATATATGCACCAGATAGGTATATTTTGAGACACAAGTTACTATTCATGATTTTAAAAGTTCTCGGAATCAAGAAATGAGGACATGGATAGATAGAGAAAAATATCAGGATCACATAATCATACTCATGCAAGAATTTTATATTTTAGTTTCATAGATATTAATTTTTCTAAACATGGTGTTTATTAATTACTGGAAATGAATTAGCGACTGTCTGGGGGGTCTTCATTTTCAGGAAATGGCACCCAGGTGATGGGCGCTCATTACCTGATGGCTTAAAATTTGGATTTTTGTAAAACATGTTGTATATTTAGTAAACCATGATATACATTAGACCTAAGGATGCTATATTTTAAGACCGTAAAACTAGTGTAATAGGATATATTTGTTTTCCGTAAAGCCAGTGTAACATACTATGTATAAAACCGGTGTAACATGCTATAGTTGGTCTAGATAAAAACCCGTGTAACATGCTATATCACATGGAAGATGAACTCTACTAGTTCTACGCATGCATGCTATGTTACCCTATTTAGTTGCTAGTTAGGCTAGATCTTGAGAACACCTACTGATTGATGCGGTTAACAAGGTATAATAGTAGGATAGAATAAGAATCCTAGCCCTCCACATCCTCTGCAGTCAAGCTCCCAGCAGCAGGACGAGGTACCTAGGACGAAGATACCTTCCCGTCTCCTGCACGTGAAGAGAAGAAATGAGATCTCTCTTCCATAGGTGGAGACCAGAAAAGCCACAGATAACCTTCTCTTCAACGGCAGGATGACAATAGCAGGATGACAGTAAGGGTCATTGGATGGAGGGAGTTGTTTATAGAGAATAATCGTAGGGGTCCATTGGAAACCAGATTTGAAAACCTTTATGTGTATGTTCCCTCAGGGGTCCATTGCCAGCAAAAGTAGGCTGTTCTTGTTTCAACCCCTTCTAGAACTTATGGGTTACTGTGGGGAAATGGCACCCTAGATAGGGGCGCCCATTAATTGGGTGGCCACTATAGTTCATGGAATTGGCGCCCTTGTACAGGGGCGCCCATTCCTATTGCTTTATGTTGGAACCCTAGTTTTGATAATGACATTCTATGAATCATGTTAAGACTAAAATGAATAAACTCTTCAATATAATATGTTGTATGTCTTAGTATCAGAACACAGGTTGTTGCATGATCATTCATAGAGTTCATCAACATCATTGCAGTTTATGTTTATGCATTCATATAGGTCTATGCATACATTGTGAGTCTTCATGCAAGGATGGCATATAGGTCAATGCATATTTTGTGTGTCTAAGGACAGCAAATAAGTCTGTGTATTTTTATCTTCTTATGCATATCAGGTCCGTGCATATTCTCATCAGCATGCAGGTCGGTGCAGTCTTTATGGACTGCATATACAGTCGGTGCATATTTTACTTTAAGTGTATTAAGGTCTGTGCACGCCTCTGAAGTAATGCATACTAGGTCGGTGCATTTCTATTTGTAGAATGCACATGTAGTCAGTGCACGGTTTTGCCTTACACACATATAAGGTCGATGCACATTCTTGTATTCTCCTAATAAGGTCGGTGTAATCTTTGCTTCTCTGCACATAAAGTTAGTTCACATTCTGCGTGAATGCACACAAAGTCAGTGCATGTTCCGATCTTGTGTACATAAGGTCGGTGTAGGTTTTGCCTCGTGCATGTAAAAGTTAGTGCATATACGTCATCAGGCAGAACGAAGTGAGTGCACTCTCTTCGTTAGATAGAACAAGTTGGTGCATCCTCTGTCTTGTGCAAATATAGGTCCGTGCATATTTTACCTTAAGTGTATAATGGTCAGTGCAACTTTTGCATCGGGCTTGCATAGGTTGGTGCATCTTTTGTTGTACGTCTGTGTCACGCCCCGAGCGCGGAAGGTACCCGGAGATGCACGACGAGTTTATATCAATCATGTCAATCGGAGTAGTAGTGTATTCGACACAAAGACAGAGTGCGCAATTATAAAGATAACCCAATCCATTTATTCCTTTAATAAGAATATGTCTATTACAAACCCTTGCAAATACTAGACTCAATAAAAGAAAGGTACAACTCTTGACTCAAGAAAAATAGAGAAAAGATAGGACTAATTGACGCTTGAGTAGCTCTAACTCTTTCACTCTTGGCTTTCCCGATCAGATTGAATTCCCTCATCGTCGGACTTACCTGAAAAATAGGGAAACACTGAGTGAGCGTACGCTCAGTAGGAAATTATATCTCAAGAACTAGCAATGGGTTTAAGTAATTACATCTTTCATGAATGCACTATAGCTATGCATGCTCGCAAAACGATAAGATAGAGAGAGTGTATAACAATAAGATAGCGATGAACTTTCAAGAACTTATATCAAAAGATATCAAGATATTCAAGCAAGTAGACTCATCATGTTATGTTGGAATTTGGCTATCATGGTTCAAGCACGCAAGTACGCAATTACCCTTTTTTTCGGGTCACGCAAGTCATGTAATATCAAGTCAAGTACAAGTACAAGATTTGTGGAATGTTCAATCAAGCTAGTCATGCACTTCGGTATAATGCCAATACCGTGATCAATCAACTCCCACGGGCACAAGTACTTTCGGGTGCTCCTCCCAGGACCAGATCGGGCCCTATATACGCAGGCATTAATCATGTATTTTAACATCCACTTTTATATATAGCCAATATGAAATTTCAAGGATAAAGCTTGTAGACATGTAGGATAGACTTTGAAAGACTAGAGTCCAAAAATATGACACTTGACCTAGTTAGGCGATAATAACGGTACAATCACGATTATCGATAAAACTAGGTGGAATTAGTTCCCTAACTTGGGTACTATGACAAACAAGTATGGACATTCTTTATATAGAATTGAGGTCCACAAGAACATCAAGTTTAATATAGAATTGGGGTCTACAGGAACATCATAACAATGTTGATATAGAATTGGGGTTTACAAGAACATCATAACAATGTTAATATAGAATTGGGGTTTACAAGAACATCATAACAATGTCATGCTTTACCCCGTTCATTAAGATAATTCTCATATCATACACATGGCATGACATGAGGGCCGATATACCATGTTTCTATAGAGTGACATGGCAAAGATTGTGTAATGGGTTTTTATGGTACAACCTGCTCAGTCGGCCTTGAGGGAATCCAAGGCTCGAGGAGTCTTACGGAGGTCTCTATGACTAACTCGCTAGTCCAAAGGAACGGAATGTCCAATGGAGAGCTTGTATGTCAATGAGAGTTAAGGGGGTAACGTTAAAATATCATGAAACGTGGGACTATATTCACGGACTGGAATATAGTGCCGATATATATAGATATGTATATATATACATATGAAACCGTCGGTTAACAGTAACAGTGTAAAATAGTGTCACAGGAAAATAGCGACTTAATCTAAGTCATTACTTATCAAATTAACGCCTTCTATAGAGGCGTTTATTTACAAATTTGACGACTTGTACATCAGTCGTCCCTTCAATATTTCTATTCTACAGAAAATTAATATTCTATAATTTTAACAAAAACACGCCCTGGACAGGGGCGTTACTTTTCAATTAGCGCCCTGATCTGGGGCGTCAGTTCAGTAGGAGACGACCTAGACAAGGTCGTGAATTCAAGAATTTACCAATTTTCAGATAATAAAATTTCAGGAAAGAGGGTACATGATCATGACAGGAAAAATAGCAGGATTTCACAGGTATACTCATGCAACATATTATATTCATGGTTACATAGCTATGAAATTTTAAACGTGGGTATTTATTAATTACATGAAATTGACGACTTCTGGCAGGGCGTCAAAACAATAATTAGCGCCCTAGTGTGGGTCGCTTCTTTAAATTAGCGCCCTGGTCAAGGGTGTTTCTTTTAATTTTTATAGAAAACTTTTGAAATCGCAATAAAACTATATGCATGGATGACTGATGGTATTTATTAAAGATCTTATGCTAGTTTGGGCTACGTTCCTGAGAAAACCTACCTTGATTAAGACTAACTGGTAAACGGATGAAGGTTTGGAGGAGAAAATGATGCTCTGTTCGTAACAGAGTCTTCTTGATCACCGGAAGAAGAAGAACTTCACGTCCTTTAATCTATATGAGAGCCCTTTCTCGATGCAGGCAACCTACAGGAGAATAAGATGAAGAAAAATTAACATTCTTCATGAGTTGATCGAAAGCAGAGGCAGGAAGAAGAACATAAACCTATTCTTCACGCACAGCAGCAGAGCAAAACTTCCTTCAACCAAATAGCTTTTAGGGTTCGATGGACAAGGTTATTTATAGGATTTTGGGGGTCCTAATAGGGTTAGAGTTGTATTGGAAGTAATACTTCCATGATAGAGTCATTACCCTACTCCATCTTCCTCGTAGTTATCCAGACACTTGCTCTGGATAGTCTCCTGGGTCGAACGAAACTCGAACTGAATTCACGCCTTATGCTAGGTCGTGTGTTTTAATTGACGACGTTGTCGTAGTCATTTCTTATTAAAAACGCGCCCAAGGTGAGGGCGTTTCCTTTCCTTTCCCTAATTTTATTTCCCGTCGTTTGAAATTTGATGCCCTCTTGTGTAGGCATCCTTTTTAAATTAACGCCTTAGACAGAGGCATTTCCTTTTGAATCAGCGCCTTGATAAAAGGCGTTATTTTCCTCTTGATTAATGATTTACTCATTTAGGCTCTTCGTCATCTATTTACTTATCTTTTATTTTAAATTGATTTATTTAAAAATCTTATTTTTTCCAGGGTTGCTACAGTCTGCATGGTCGGTGCATCTTCTGTTGATCGCCTGCATAGTCAGTGCATGGTTCGGTAAAAATGCATATTAGGGTCGGTGCATGCTTTTATCTTATGCATGAAAGGGTCTGTGCACATCTTCGTCTTATGCATACAAGGTCAGTGCAAGTCTACCTAATGCATGTAATAAGTCTGTGCATTGAAGTCTATGCATTTCCCTAGTCGGTGCAAGTGTTTTCTCGCTCACATAATAAGTTTGTGCATATGTATGCTCCTATGAACTTCATATCACTAAGTGTTCTACTAAATGCCTCCATTCTGATTGGTAGGCTCAATTCACTGCGGACCCAGACTTAACTTACCAGCACGTGACCCAAGGCGAGTATGGACTGAAGACTTAGCCATGTGGAAAGCACTTCTTCAGCATCTAACACGTTGATCTCTATTAGCATACTCTTGGTGGAATCTCTGGGCGGGAAACATGTATTCCACGCGCCCAATCTTTCGCGACATATATATATATAGAAGCCAGATTCTAAAAATAAAAAAAGATATAGAGAAGAAGTACAAGAAAAATGGGGATCTGAGGAGCGCGAAAAAGCGAGAGAGTGTTGCTGAGCGACAGAGAGACCAGGACTATCAAGAAAAAGAAAAGGAGAGGAAGAAGTAGAGTATCACACTTCTGAGAGAGAAAAGTGAGACAGAAAGAGAAGGAGAAGAAGAAGGAGAATAGGGAGATTGTGAGATTGAGAATGTTCTGAAGATCTGTTCCACTGGATTTTGGATCAGATCCAAACCAGTTTGCTCCTGCGAGAGCATTTTGATTTACTTTCATTGTCAGCTTTTCGATGCTGAATCTTCTAGTTTTCCATTTTTATTTTTCATACTCCTTGTAAGCTGTGTATCAGTGGAGGCTAAGCTATAAGGCCCAGCAGATCAAGCTGTTAGGCAACAGTGGCTAAGCTGTAAGGCCCGGCGGTCAAGCTGTTAGTCAGCGGTCAAGTAAACTGTGAAGCTCAACTGTTGTTGGCAAGCTGTGAGGCCCAGCCGTTCAAGCTGTTTGGCAGCGAAAGCCACACTCTGGTTGGAGTGTGGGGTGGATGTAGGTCCTGAGGACTGAACCACCTAAAAAGCATTTGTGTGATGTCGTTTGCTTGCTGAATTGTCAACCGTTAGATGTATGCTAGGCTCACTCCTATCTACGGTTGTGTCTGAAAGGATTTTGTGCACATGCATGTTTGTTTGGGTTTTGTCAACAGCATATACTTACTTGGGAGTCTGCATTTTGTAGTTTATCTATTTAATCTAGTGCTTCATTGGTTTTCATATTCAGCAGAGCTTAACTGAATTCTATTCTGCATAAGTTTAAAAGCCTTCAGTTTAAGTTTTACGTTGTTCAAGTTTTTAGAAGTGGATTCATTCACCCCCCCCTCTGAATCCTTGATTGCACCATTGTCATCCTAACACTTGGTATCAGAGCGGGAATTTGCAACAGAAAGTCCAACGACTTGCAGATTAGATCATGTCTCATTTTTGGTGCAAGCTATTTTCATCTCGTTCATTACTGTCTTCGATCTGATTTGTATTTGTTTACAATTGCCAAAATTCCTCAGTTTACTGGTTGTGAGTTTTATGGCTAGTTTGGGAAATTTAGAGACTACATTATTTCTATTGATCCTTGTCACGTCCCGAGCACAGAAGATACCCGGGTGCACGACGCGGCTATATCGATCGTGTCATTCATGTAAAAATAGAGTGCACATAGTACTCGATAATTTCATTGCTAACTAAAAATTTGAACATAATACCATAGTCCAAGATGACAATTATCTACTTAACCAATGACAATATCCTAGAATCATTCATAAGGCTACAAGTTTAAAAAGTTTCATCTAACTAGATCATAACTGACTCAATTAAATTATACAACCCTTTAACAATAACTGAGAATGCAAAGTAGGTCCTACAAATATGAAAGGCACGACTAACTGACGATACATCAAATCTAGCACTCATCACTCGGTATCGGTCCTATCCGGGTGGTGGTCGCTATCCAAGTTTCCTGAAAAATGTTAAAATTACAACTTTATGAGCGAATTGCTCAGTAGGATTTATATCTCAAGCTCTAACAATCTTTAAGTTACTTACAAGTTCATGCGGTATAATGATGCATGTTGGATAGAGCAAGAATATCAAGAATTGTACCAAAAGAGTATCACATGAACATCAATAAAATGTATCAATAAGGAACTAGCAAGTAATTGCCAAGTAATTGCACAAGTCGTTCCAAGAAATCAATATTCAAGCAAGTCTTTCCAAAAAGGTAATAGTCAATAGTCCAGCAAGTCTTCCCAAGAAGATAATAATCAATATTCAAGCAAGTGATCTCAAGCTCGTGTAATAACAGGTAGTGTAGTGGAATTGGCTATTTCATTCATTTCATTCAAGCACGTAATTTGCCCTTTTTTAGGCCAAATCATTCATGTCAAGCAAATCAAGCATGTCATGAGAGAGTGAGTGGGAATGTCTCAAGTCAAGCAAGCAAGTACTTTGGTGCAATGTAAACATCGTGGTCAATAAACTCCCATGGGCACAAGCACCTTCGGGTGCTCCTCCCTGGACCAGACCGGGCCCCATATGCACAGCATTGTTTCATGTATATCTTTAGACATCCACTCTCATTTTTATAGCCAATATGGAATTTCAAGAAAAGTATACATTGTATGAACATCAGGTAGATCTTTCAGGAATAGAGTTCAAGGACATATCACATGTAAATGATGATTTATGACCAAGCTACTTAAAATGTATGACACATAGGCCAATCAGGGTTAAGGAGATGGCCAGGGATCATTGGGTAAGGGCTGGACGGAAGCTCAAAAATTTCAGGTTACACAAAAATGGCGCCCTTGCAGAGGGTCTTCATTTCTTTGAATGGCACCTTAGAAGGGGGTGCCCTTTTCATTTTCTTTTTTTTTTGGACATAGGTGAATGGCGCCGTAGGCCATGGTACCCTATTGAAATGGCGCCCTGGTCAGGGGGGCTATATCATATATATATATATTTGAAATGGTTTTTCTCGATCTTCTGTAATGGGTTCCAGAAACTGGGTCTTTTCACAATGCCTTTCAGAACTGGGTTTCCAATATTCTTTAGTAATGGCTTTCAGGTTTTCAGTAAGTATTTCCAGGTTACAGATTGGGGTTTACAGCGTTTCTGAGTACTGATCTTTTCCAGGTTCTACATAAATGTCATTGGATTGTGTCTCTGGGGTTTCAGTTCCGAGAGAGGAGATGGCATCCATGTAGGTTGTCAGACAGGCTATGTTAAAATAGAGTCTTCTCAGAGGGTCTCTATTTCAGAAAATACAGCCTTCTCGGAGGGTCTCTATTTCAAAATGTTAAAATAGAGTCTTCCCGGAGGGTCTCTATTTCAAAAAGTTCACAATCTAACAGGATAACATGTTTACACGTGCTGTAAACATGTTTAACAGGCTATGTGATTTGACAGGCTACAGAATTAACAAAGCTTAACGACGGCTATGTAATTAACAAGGTTTGACAGGATATGTAATTACCATGCGACGTAATTAACAAGTTTAACAGGCTATATATATGATTTAACATGATTAACAAGGTATGTAATTAACAAGTTAACATGTGACAGGTTTAACAGAATTAACAGGTTAACAGGTAACAGGCTATGTAACTAATTGGATTGGGGAAGCTGTAAACACAGTGGAAATGGCGCCCTGGCCAGGGGCGCCCCATTGTGAAATGGTGCACTAGTCAGGGGTGCCCTTCCCCCTGGGTGCTCCCTGAGACACAAAACATTGTTCATGAGGCTAAATTTCACGAAATCCAGAAATGAGGACATGGTTAAATAGAGAAAAATCATAGGATTTCAAAGTCATGCTCATGCAGGAGTTTCATGATTCGGTTCAATAGATATAAGGTCATAGATAGACATGAAAAAATAGCAAGATTGTATGGTCATGCTCATGCAACAATTTTTGATTTTAATTTCATAGATATAAAATTTTAAACATGGATCAATTTACAAGAAGTTGGGACATGTTATGAGTAATGACAAATTATACGAGTCGTAAGCTGTACATGGGGTACTTGGCGGAGGTCAGATCATAGATCTACTCACGCAAGAGTTAGTGTTTCAGATAGGCGTAGCCTAACCTTCCCACTAAGTCTTTTGATATACCCCTGACTTAGGTGACCAGATTGTGACTATGAAAGGTTTAACTAGCATGCATGTTAACCAATATTAACTACTAGTTAAGTTAGATCTTGAGAACACCTACCTTTTTGTCATGAATACTTAGAAGAGATGGAAAGATAATAAATGACCAAGCCCTTCCTGCAAGGTTCTAGCAACAGGAAGAAGAACGTAAGATGAAGTTTTCCCACCTCACGTACGTATTTGTAAAGACCTTCTTTTGCAGGTGGAGATGAACCAGATGTCGGCAATTATCTTCTAACCTTCGAAGGTTGGGTATAATTATAGGGAAGGAAAAACATGAGGGTCCATTGCCAGGGAAAAAGAAGCAATTAATGCTTCAATCGGTTGTCAGGTAAAAGGGTACGTTGCCAGCAAAAAGAGGCTATTCATATTTACTTCTGAAAGGATGACATAATGGCAGGTGGGTTTGTCAGGTTGCTGGCAAGGAAATGGCGCCCTTCCATGTAGCCTATGTTTAGGGAAATAGTGTCCATGCATGTGGGCGTTCCATCCTTTGGTTCTTACATATATATATATCATATATATATATATATATATATATATTGCCAAAAAGGAAATGGTGCCTGGGGTTAGAGTTCCCCATTGGGAATAGCGCCCAGGTCAGGGGCGCTATTTCCTCCTGCCCACTGTTCCTATTCCGAGCCATGCTGGGTATTAAGATGTTATTTTATATATATATATATATATATATGTAAGTGATTGGTTGGTAAAGAGAGATATATGTATACTGTGGGCTTTCATATCGTGAGTTGTGGCCCTGTGTCTTAAGGAATTGACGCCCTTGTGTAGAGGCCCTATTTCAGGTGAATAGTCTTTTCGGAACAGGAAGCCCCAATACGTAAGATGACTTTAATTGTTGCATATTTATATAATGGCCCTCATTGGGTATTCTACCATTTTATTTAACCTTTTTATAGAGTTACCATCTTATAGAGTTATCTACGGTTTTATTTACTTTGGGAAAAAGGTTTATTTCTTTATCATTTTTATCCGGGGTGCTATACCCTCCCCCACTTAAAAGAATTTGGTCCCCAAATTCAATTACATATTTGGAGACATGGAAGGGTGAGAAGTGCTTACAGACTAGAATAGTTCTAAAAATCTCCTTCTCATTGACTCCTCGGTTTCCCATGTAGCTTCTTGCTCTAAGCATCGATTCCATTGGGTTTTCACCATAGGGATCGTTTTGTTCCTTAGAACTCTGACTTCTCGGTCTACGATCTTCATCGGCTTTAGCTCGTAGGTCAAGTCCTTTTGTATCACTAGATCAGTATAGTCAATGACATGAAAAGGATCGTGCACGTACTTCTTCAGCATAGAAATATGGAATACATTGTGCACTTCTGATAGTTGTGGAGGCAAGGCAATGTGGTAAGCCACCTCACCCACTCTTTCCAACACTTCAAATGGATCAATAAACCTCAGTGTAAGCTTGCCCTTAACTCTGAATCTTCTAATACCTCGGTCGGGAGATACCTTAAGAAAAATATGGTCTCCAACTTGAAATTCTAGATCTCTTCTTCTATTGCCAGCATATGAGTTCTGTCGGGACTGTGCTATCTTTAGCCTTTCCCGAATGAGGTGTATCTTTTCTGTTGAGTCTCTCACCATATCTGGGCCTAGGATTTAATTTTCACCAACTTCGTCCCAGCTTATTGGAGATCGACAACTTCTGCCACAGAGTGCCTCGAAAGGTGCCATTTGGATACTGGCTTGATAGTTATTATTATATGCAAATTCGGCCAGGGGTAAATGTTCATGCCAACTACCGCCGAAATCTATAATGCAGGCCCTTAACATGTCTTCAACAACTTGATTTATCCTTTCTGTCTGTCCATCTGTCTGGGGTTGGAAAGCAGTACTGAAGTTGAGTTTCATCCCCAGAGAGTGTTGTAGACTCTTCCAGAAATGAGAGGTGAAGCGTGGGTCTTGGTCGGATGCGATCGACACGGGAATTCCATGCAATCTAACTGTCTCCTTGATAGACAAGGCAGTAAGGACATCAACTGACCATCGCCTTTTGATAGGCAAGAAATGAGCCGATTTAGTTAGGCGGTCGATAATTACCCAAATTCTATCATGTCCACCTCTAGTCTTGGGCAAGCCCATAATAAAATCCATGCCAATGTCTTCCCACTTCCACATGGGTTCCAACGGGTTTCTGATGTTCCACCTTCACTTGTTGACATGTCAGGCAGCGAGATACGAAGTCCGCTACCTCCCTTTTCATATTAGGCCACCAGAAGGTCATTTTCAAGTCTTGGTACATCTTGGTCGCTCTAGGGTGGATCGTGTACCTCGATCGATGAGCTTCTTCAAGAACCTTCTTCTTCAACTCGGGACAGTCGGGTACACATGTCCGTTCATAGAATAACAGTCTTCCATCAGGTGCCAGCTTGAAATCAAGTCTCTCCTCCAGCTGGTCCCTTATCTCCACTAGTGCAGGATCTTCTTGTTGTAGCTTCTGACTTTCTGGTAGTAAATCCGAATGTAGACTCATATGGGCTAGAGTAATACACCTGTCTTGCTCGCTAGTGCTAATATTGAGTTTAGAGAATTCCTCTAATAGCTTCCATTCTAGAATCATGCAACTGGCCAATATTACTCTCGGCTTTCGATTGAGGGCATCGGCTACAGAATTACCCTTATCGGGATGGTACTATATAGTGAAGTCGAAATCCTTGAGATACTCGAGCCAACACCTTTGCCGCATGTTTAATTCCTTCTGGGAAAATAGATATTTGAGGCTTTTGTGATCGGAGTACACGATGAATTATTCTCCGTAGAGGTAGTGTCTCCAGATCTTTGTGGCAAATATCACTACGGCTAGTTCTAAATCGTGCACCGGGTAGTTCTCTTCATGCTTCTTCAGTTACCGGGAAGAGTATGCAATGACTCTCCCATTATGCATCAATACACACCCGAGGCCAATACCAGAAGCATCGGTATATACCTCGTACTTATCTCCTTCAATTGGCAATGATAAGACTGGAGCAGTGGTCTAGAGATCTTTCAAAGCTTGGAAACTCTTCTCACAGTCTTCCTTCCACTCATAAGGTATTTCCTTGCGAGTCAATCGGGTGAGAGGAACAAAAATTCTTGAGAAGTCCTTGATGAAACACCGGTAATAACCAGCTAGCCCCAAGAAACTTCGAATCTCCGTTGCGTTTGTTGGTCGCTCCCAATTCTTCATGGCTTCGACCTTTGATACGTCCATGGAAATTTCGTTCTTCAAAAATTATGGCCCAAGAAGGATACTTCCTCAAGCCAGAACTTGCACTTGCTGAATTTGGCATGTACTTTGTGTTCCCTCAATATCTGTAATGCCTGCTTGAGGTGTTCTTCATGGTCTTCTTCAGACTTTGAATAAATCAAAATATCATCGATAAAGATCACAATGAACTGGTCCAAGTGAGGCCTGAATATGCTATTCATTAACTGCATGAAACCTGCGGGGGCATTCGTTAGTCCGAAAGGCATAACAGTAAATTCATAATGCCCATACCTGCTTCGGAATGCAGTTTTATGAATGTCTTCTTCTTTGATCTTCAGTTGGTGATAACCAGATCGAAGATCAATCTTGGAGAAATATTTAGCTCCAAATATTTGGTCGAACAATTCATCAATCCTTGGAAGTGGATACTTGTTCTTGATTGTAAGGTGGTTTAACTGTCGATAGTCGATGCAGAGTCTCATCGATCCATCCTTCTTCTTGTCGAATAGCACAGGCTCTCCCCATGGGGAAGTACTTGGCCGGATGGAACCCTTGTTTAATATCTCCATTAGTCGTTCCTTTAGCTCTTTCAGCTCAGCAGGAGACATTCTGTAAGGTGCCTTGGAAACATGTCCAGCACCAGGGACAAGGTCGATGGTGAACGACACCTCCCGCTCTGGGGGTAATCCGGGCAATTCTTATGGAAAAACATCATAAAAATCCCGATCTACATAGATGTCTTCAAGCTTAGACTCCTCGACGTCCGTGGCAGTTACAAATGCAATGAAAGACATACCTCCTTTGCTTATAAGTTTACTAGCTCGGAGGGCTGATATGAGAGGTGATCTTGCTCGAGGGCTAATGTACACCAGTTCCGGGTAATCCACAAAAGTTATCTTGCCATTTGAGCAATCTACAGTTGCTTGGTATGTGGATAACCAATCAGTACCTAGTATGACATCAAATACTTCCATATCTATGCAAATTAGGTCGGCAGGCAGATTATTTCCTTTAACCATAATCTCACAGTTTGGGTAATGATGTGTGAGGTCGACCTTGTTCCCGATAGGTCTAGATATGACTAAGTCTAACCATTTAGGCACCTTAGTAAAAGCAGCAGCAAATTTCTTGGAAATAAAGGAATGTGTTGCTCCAGTATCAAATAAAACTTTAGTAGTTTTGGAGCAAATGATTATTGTACCTTCCATGATTCCTCCTTCCATTGGCTCAGCCTCTTGGAGAGCTTGCAGACGGTCTTGCTTCTTTTCCGGGAGCTTCTCATCTTTAATAGGTTGCTCATTCATCAGTGGGCAATTAGGGATCCAATGTTCTCGGCTTCCACATCGGAGACAGGCTCCTAGCTTCCTCCAGCATTCCTTGGTCCTATGACCAGCTTTGTCACAGTACTTACAAACTTCCTTGGAAGGTGTGGTGGTGGAGAATGGCTTGATATTCTTTTGGAATTTCTTTTCTTTGGAGGACTCCCCTTCACTATAGTACCGCTTCTTATTGAATGATGCTTTAAAATTTCCTAGGCTTGTGACAGGTTCCTTCTTGTCCCTTCCTCGGATCCTCTCTGATAATTCGGTGGCGTCCTCGAGCAACTGTGCACGCCGAACCATTTCTGAATAGACTTGGATGTCCATCGGTGCAAGTTGTATAATATAATGGCACTGAAGCCCATTTAGAAACCTTTTAGCCTTCATCTTCTCCATACACATCAAGTGGGGTGCATACCTAGCAAGTCTTGAAAATTGGGCCTCATACTCGGCTACTTTGAAGGTCTGTTGTTTTAATGCAGCAAATTCCGTGGCCTTCTTTTCTTGGATATGGTCAGAGAAGTACTTGTTGTTGAAATGCTCAGCGAATCCATCCCATGTGACATGGTAATCGAGTAATGTTGCTTCCACGGATTCCCACCAACATCGAGCGTCCCGCTCCAGTTGGAATATAGCCAGTAGAACTTTCTCCTTGTCCGTGCATTGCATCACATAGAAAATTCGTTCCATTTCCTTTAACCAATTTTCGGCATCCTCGGGGTCAGATGAACCCGTGAACCTTGGTGGGTTCATGTTACAGAAACCCCTGTGGAGATCACCAGCTCCACGGTTAGCACCGCCTTGCGCCACTTGTTGTAGCGCCTGTGTAAGGCCTTGCACGGTGCGCTGCATCTCGCGCCATTGTGCTCTTTCAGTGGCCATGATCCTACAAAAGGGTTTAAGCATAATAAAGATCAGGTTTAATTATAAGGTCAAATGTCAATATAGCACTTAACCCATGGCTCTACCCATCTCGTCGGGTAAGGTATAAATCTATCCTTGGACTTGGGTTTTTCTTAGGAAGTTGAAATCCAAGGCACTGATACTACGAAGGCTGTCACGTCCTGAGTGCGGAAGATACCCGGGTGCGCGACGCGCCTATATCGATCGTGTCATTCATGTAAAGATAGAGTGCGCATAGTACTTGGTAATTTTATTGCTAACTCAAAATTTGAACATAATACCATAGTCCAAGATGACAATCATCTACTTAACCAATGACAATATCCTAGAATTATTCATAAGGCTACATGTTTAATAAGTTCCATCTAACTAGATCATAACTGACTCAATTAAATTATACAAGCCTATAAAAATAACTGGAAATATAAAGTAGGTCATACAAATACGAAAGGCATGACTAACTGACGATACATCAAATCTAGCACTCATCACTCGGTATCGGTCCCATCCGGGTGGTGGTCGCTATCCAAGTTTCCTGAAAAATGTGAAAATTACAACTTTATGAGTGAATCGCTCAGTAGGATTTATATCTCAAGCTCTAACAATCATTAAGTTAATTACAAGTTCATGTGGAATAATGATGCATGTTGGATCGAGCAAGAATATTAAGAATTGTACCAAAAGAGTATCACATGAACATCAATAAGATGTATCAATAAGGAACTAGCAAGTAATTGCCAAGTAATTGCACAAGTCATTCCAAGAAATCAATATTCAAGCAAGTCTTTCCAAGAAGGTAATAATCAATATTCCAGCAAGTCTTTCCAAGAAGATAATAATCAATATTCAAGCAAGTAATCTCAAGCTCGTGTAATAACAAGTAGTGTAGTGGAATTGGCTATTTCATTCAAGCAAGTAATTTGCCCTTTTTCGGACCAAACCATTCATGTCAAGCAAATCAAGCATGTCACGAGAGAGTGAGTGGGAATGTCTCAAGTCAAGTAAGCAAGTACTTCGGTGTAATGCAAACACCGTGGTCAATAAACTCCCATGGGCACAAGTACCTTCGGGTGCTCCTCCCTGGACCAGATCGGGCCCCATGTGCACAGCATTGTTTCATGTATATCTTTAGACATCCACTCTCATTTTTATAGCCAATATGGAATTTCAAGAAAAGTATACATTGTATGAACATCAGGTAGATCTTCCAGGAATAGAGTTCAAGGACATATCACATGTAAATGATGATTTATGACCAAGCTACTTAAAATGCATGACACATAGGCCAATCAAGGTTAAGGAGATGGCCAGGGATCATTGGGTAAGGGCTGGACAGAAGCCCAAAAATTCCAGGTTACAGGGAAATGGCGCCCTTGCAGAGGGTCTTCATTTCTTTGAATGGCACCTTAGAAGGGGGTGCACTTTTCATTTTATTTTTTTTGGACAGAGGTGAATGGCGCCCTAGGCCAGGGTGCCCTATTGAAATGGCGCCTTGGTCAGGGGCGCTATATCATAATTTTTTTTTGAAATGGTTTTTCTCGATCTTCTGTAATGGGTTCTAGAAACTGGGTCTTTTCACAATGCCTTTTAGAATTGGGTTTCCAGGAGTCTTTAGTAATGGCTTTCAGGTTTTTAGTAACTATTTCTAGATTACAGAATGGGGTTTATAGAGTTTCTCAGTACTGATCTTTTCCAGGTTCTACATAAATGTCATTGGATTGAGTTTCTGGGGTTTCAGTTCTAGGAGAGAGAGATGGCATCCATGTAGGTTGTCAGAAAGACTATGTTAAAATAGAGTCTTATCAGAGGGTCTCTATTTCAGAAAATAGAGCCTTCTCGGAGGGTCTCTATTTCAGAATGTAAAAATAGAGTCTTGCCAGAGGGTCTCTATTTCAAAAGGTTCACAAACTAATAGGATAACATGTTTACACGTGATGTTAGTAGGTTTAACATGCTATGTGATTTGACAGGCTATAGAATTAACAAAGCTTAACGACGGCTATGTAATTAACAAGGTTTGATAGGATATGTAATTACCATGCTACGTAATTAACAAGTTTAACAGGCTATATGATTTAACAGGCTTAACAAGGTATGTAATTTACAGGCTAATAGGTGACAGGTTTCACAGAATTAACAAGTTAATAGGTAACAGGCTATGTAACTAATCGGATTGGGGAAGCTATAAACACAGTGGAAATGGCGCCTTGGTCAGGGGTGCCCCATTGCGAAATGGCGCCCTGGCCAGGGGCGCCACATTGAATGGCGCCCTGGTCAGGGGCGCCCTTCCCCCTATGTGCTCCATGAGACATAAAACACTATTCATGAGGCTAAATTTCACGAAATCTAGAAATGAGGACATGGTTAAATAGAGAAAAATCTCATGATTTCAAAGTCATGCTAATGCAGGAGTTTCATGATTTGGTTCAATAGATATAAATTTCTGAATATGGTGGCTACTAATTACGTAACCTTACTATTCATGATTTATAACATGTTCACAGAATCAAGAAGTAGAGACATAGATAGACATGAAAAAATAGCAGGATTGTAAGGTCATGCTCATGCAACAATTTTTGATTTTAATTTCATAGATATAAAATTTTAAACATGGATCAATTTATAAGAAATTGGGACAGGTTATGAGTAATGACAAATTATACGAACCGTAAGCTGTACATGGGGTACTTGGCGGAGGTCAGATCATAGATCTACTCACGCAAGAGTTAGTGTTTCAGATAGGCGTAGCCTAACCTTCCAACTAAGTCTTTTGATATACCCTTGACTTAGGTGACCAGATTGTGGCTATGAAAGGTTTAACTAGCATGCATGTTAACCTATATTAACTACTAGTTAAGCCAGATCTTGAGAACACCTACCTTTTTATCGTGACTACGTAGAAGAGATGAAGAGATAATAAAAGACCGAACCCTTCCTGCAAGGTTCCAGCAACAGGAAGAAGAACGTAAGATGAAGTTTCCCCCCCTCACGTACATTCCTATAAAGACCTTCTTTTGCAGGTGGAGATGAACCAAATGTCGGCAATCACCTTCTAACCTTAGAAGGTTGGGTATAGTTATAGGGAAGGAAAAACATGAGGGTCCATTGCCTAGGAAAAAGAAGCAATTAATGCTTCAATCGGTTGTCGGCTAAAAGGGCGCGTTGCCAGCAAAAAGAGGCTATTCATGTTTACTTATGGAAGGATGACATAATGGCAGGTAGTTTGTCAAGTTGTTGGCAAGGTAATGGCACCCTCCCATGTAGTCTCTGTTTAGGAAAATGGCGTCCATGCATGTGGGCGTTACATCCTTTGGTTCTTACATATATATATCATATATATATATATATATTGCCAAAAAGGAAATGGCGCCTGGGGTTAGGGCGCCCCATTGGGAATAGCGCCCAGGTCAGGGGCGCTATTTTCTCCTGCCCACTGTTCCTATTCCGAGCCATGCTGGGTATTAAGATGTTATTATATATGTATATGTAAGTGATTGGTTGGTAAAGAGAGATATATGTATACTATGGGCTTTCATACCGTGGGTTGTGGCCCTCTAGCTTGAGGAATTGACGCCCTTGTGTAGAGGCCCTATTTCAGGTGAATAGTCTTTTTGGAAAAGGAAGCCCCAATACGTATGATGGCTTTAATTGTTGCATATTTATATAATGGCCCTCATTGGGTATTCTACCATTTTATTTAACCTTCTTATAGAGTTACCTTCTTATAGAGTTATCTAAGGTTTTATTTACTTTGGGAAAAAGGTCTATTCTTTATTATTTTTATCCGGGGTGCTACAATCCTAATTTGTGGATACTTATTGCACTCAGTCCATATGACATTCCAGAGGATAAGTCCCAATGGAATGCTTCAGATAGACTGAAGTTTTCTGAGAATCAAAAGGCCCTGGAACTAACAAGAAGGGCGATAAATGCTGACCAATTTCCATTCATTTCTAAGTATAGGAGCGCCACTGAAATCATCAGCATGATAGCTGCCAGCAAATGTGAAGATGAAGTGAAGTGCCTTATGGCCGGATATCACAGTAGTGATCAGTTGTAAGATTCATCTTCACAGGTAAATTCTGAAACCGATAATTTTAGTTTGGAAGATCTTGTTGCATTGCATGAACATTTGATTGAAAAATATGAGAAAGTAAAGTCTGAAAAGATAAAGCTAAGAAGAGAAATGATATCTGAAGTTACACGTTTAAAAGCAGAGAATGGAAACCTAAAATCAGACATGAAAAAGAGAGAAGGTTCCTGTGAGAAAAGTTTATCTGTGAGAGTTGAAATTGACAATTTGAAAATGGAATTACAGGAATTTAACAAGGAGAGATCTGAAATAAATAGATTAAAATCTGAAAATGAAAGTCTTAGAAACAACTTCTTGAAATTGAAAACTCATGCAATGAATGTGCATTCTTAATGGAATTGATTGAAGATCTTGATTATGATGATAATATGCAGAAGAGTTTAATCAAGTCCTTAAAAGAAGAAAATGAGTTATTCCTTGAAAAGAAAAAAGAAGCTGATCAATATGAAGATAATCTGTTGGAAGAGAATGGTTGTCTGAAAGAACAGAAAAAAAAGCTAATGGTCATGAACGTTATTATTTCAGAACAATGGTTAGCTATGGAAAAAGGAAAATCTGTCATGAAAGAAAATGAAGCTAACTGTGAAACAAAGTTAAAACATGATATAGACGAACTTCAAAGTTTGAATGATGCTATGTATCATCAAGTAATCTTCTGTGAAAATGACATTGCTAGTTATGAGATTAGCATTGCTTCTTTGCAAACTGAGAATGAAGATCTGAAAATTCTTTGGCAAAATTTGTTAAAGTGAAAAATAATCTGAATAAACTTCTTGGCTCGAATGTAAATTTTCAGAAAGAGTATCTGGGCTATAATCCAGTTAATAAGAAAGTTAATGGCAAGAAGAATTCAACTGTGTTTGTACTTCCAGATTTGAGGGACTGGCCATTAGATCAGATATTATTAAAAGGAATATCTTGTCTTCGATAGCCTATTCTATGGAGAAGCTAAGATTTTACAAGCCAATATCCCTTGCTCAATTCAATAACCTTGCCTTATTTTAGATATTTCCCCAGGTGAACTTAAAGCAACCCTTACTAGTCTACTACATATTTGCTCCTCAGAAATTCACTCTTCATGTTGATGGGGCCTCCAAGGGGAATCCAGGCAAGTGTGGTGGCGGAGGCTGCATAAGAGATCCTAATGGCAAATGGATAGTTGGATTTGCCTTCCATTATGGCATTGGTAATAGCTTACTGGCTGAAGCAAGAGCCTTATATGATGGACTAATGATTGCTAAGCTTGGTGGTCTAGACTTGGCAGCGGTTTTCTCGGATTGCAGTCTTCTTGTGGAAGCTCTCAAGAAGGGTATCTCCCCTAGCTGGATGATCCTCCCATGTGAAGTCCCGAGATTAAATGGCACCCAAGAGGGGGGGTGAATTGGGTGAAGGTAGAAAAAATGAAACTATATCACCTTTTATTAATTTGTGTGACAAGAAGCTAACAAGAGAACTAGAAATAATTAAAGCCCATAGACAAAGCAATTTTTATAAGGTGAAGAAGGATTATGCAGGATAAAAGAGAATAAAAACTGAACTACACTAACACACTTATGATTTACACAGAAGGAGGATAGAGGAAAAGGAACAAACCACACAGAGATAGCAATTTTAGGTGGTTCGAATGCCACAACGACAACCTACGTCCACCCCTCACGGACAGTGAGGAAACCACACACTATCTTGTAGGAGGTTACAAGATCAACCACACACAACACTCACACACTAGGAAGGAGGATTCCCACGAAGGTGTAGAAACACCTTAATACACACACACACCTCCAACCAAGAACTCACAACCACACACACACTGATCTAAGAGGATCCACACACTCTGGAATGTTTAAAGATTACAAGGATTACAGATGAAGCTTTAAGAGATCAAGAATGAATTCAAAACATAAGAGAAGGATCTTGATATGCTCCCCCTTAGTGGATGATTGTATGCTTTGGATGCAGCTTGAATCCTTGGACTGATTTGCACTTGATTGGATGAAGAAGGATGAAGAACTTTCCTCTCGAGCACTGTTCACGTCTACAGTGCCAAATCCCTTCTCTTCCTCTTGGCAGCCTCCCTTGATCTTCCTTGAGCATTAGGGTTTTCCAAACCCTCTTGTATAAGTTTTATAGGTTCTTGAATGGTCCAAAGACTCCCCCAGACCAGATCCACAATTTCTGGAGAGTTAGGTTGCTTAGGGATTAAACAATACCAAGAGAAAGACCATTTCTCGAAGTGACAAAAAGTCAACATTTGTTGGCAGCTCGAGGCTGGCGGTCGACCTACAAAGGCCAGCGGTCGACCGCCAATGGCCGTCCTGTAGCCATTTGGCTGCTGGGAGAATCGGTCGACCGCTAGCTCCTGGCGGTCGACCGCCAGCTTTCTCAGATTCTAGAATTCAATTCTGTTATTTTAGGTCGACCGCCAGGGGTCCACAGGTCGACCGCCAATCTTCAATCCTGCAAAAATCAAGTGTTAGCTCTCTTGAAGCTATCCATTTGTTCAATGATTGAACCGGGCTTGTGTAAGAGTTGATTTATGTTTGAATAAACCCATGGAAGAATTTATAACCACACAATTGACATGGGATAAGAATTGAAGGTTTAAAGCATGAAGCTTTGCTTGAAAAAATAGATACAAGGGAGAGAAACATCTTAGGTTTTGTTATCGTCAAAATCACTCGGATATGTTCAACAATCTCCCCCTTTTTGATGATGACAAAACCTAGGCAGTAGAATGCATTTTCACAAATGTGCTTTTGAAAGAGTTTTAGAAGCTTCGTTAGTCACAAATGAGATACGTGGAAATCCATCAAGTTGAATCTTCTAAACTCACGATTTGAAGGCATTCGAAATGCTCATATCACCAAACATATCACTACCAACCATTCAATACTTATTTGCCGTATTGACAAGAGGTGAGAAGGAAAGGAGCCAATCTTGTAACGTCAAAGAGTGCATTCTTCCATTCATTTTCATTTGATCCATACAAGGTACACTGAATGCAGAAGGGAGAAATGAGCTTGACACGCTAAGGAATGCAACCACTAATGCATACAATATGCTCAAACTACGATGCAAGAGATAGACAGGCATGCAAGCAGGCAAACACAAAACACACATAGCATATATATATATAAGCCTAATAGCCTACTTCTCCCCCTTTGGCATCAGCAAAAAGGAGAGGGAGGGGATACAAAAAGTGGACAAAAGGGACGCTAGAGACCCAAAAAGCAGCTACACAGCAGGGGGATCCTCAGCTTCCTCGCCATGAACACCATCCGGCGGACCATCACCATGGGGGGAACCAGCAGGAGCAGGAGCAGGAGGAGGAGGAAGACGATCCTCAAGGTTATGAAGAATGGCATCATAATGACGGAGCTGGTTACGGAGAGAAAGAAGGGTATGGTTTGTGGTGCGAAAGGCCTCACGGTTATCTTCATGGCTGGCAAAGAGAGTGGCTATGTGGAGAGAAAGATCATCCAGAGCAAGGGTGAAGGTATCCATTCGTCCAGTCATGGTGTCCATAAAAGTATCCAAACGCCCAAGGGAGGAGTCAAGCTGAGTTTCCATGCCAAAAAGGCGCCTGTCAAGAGCCTCATAGTCCCCCCGAGTGGAATGCCCAGCACCCTGAGTAGAAGACTCCCCATGAAAGTGCTGTGGTGGAGGAGGGAGATCCGCTGGAGGAGGCACAACTGCAGGCTGAACTGGTGCCGGTGCATTTTGGTTATCTTGCTGTGGGTCCGGCGCTTGTTCATCTTCACTGCCAATTTCTTCCCCATAAACTGGGACAGCACGGCGAATTTCACCATTTGCATCCCTGTAATATCCCATATCGGAGAAAAGCTTATGCTCATTGTAAATGTCATCATGGCGGACTAGAACAGACTGCTCATTCTCCAATGGGACCCCGACAAAGATGAACACTCCAGTGAGCTGAGAGGCATAGGGCAGGGATCGCCGTAAATGTGTACGGCATCGAGTTATCAATTGAGTCATGAGCCATCCCATATTAACCAAGTCGCCATTCATAACATGATAGAACAGGAAACGGTGCACTTCGGTCACTTCATCTCGGCTCCCACTCTTGGATAGATAAGTGTAGTAAACATGTGATGAATAACCCGTTGTAATGCGGGAAAGTGGTTGGCATTCAGCTCAATGAGGTCACTCACACCACGAACAAAATCACAGCTCGTCATGGCAATAAAACTGGCCTCAACCTCACCATGCCCAAAAAGCATGTCTGCACCATGGGAGGAAACACCTAGGGCATTATAGAATAATTCTGCATTAATGCGGATCTCAATGCCTTGAACCATTGTATACAAGCTTCCATTTCTGTCAACCAAATTCCCATAGAACTGTTGTACTAGATAGGGATAGAAGCGATTGTATCTAGTGACAAAATCAATCCACCCCGGTTGCATTGAAAAAACTGTATAGATGTCGGCAGGATTTGATTCAACTCTTGAAAATCAACAAGACGAGGCTCGATGATAGACCTCGGAGGTAACCTGCGTGCGGGAGCTTGTGGTGGAGGTGCGGCCGGAGCTTCACGTCTCTGAGCACCAGGTTCCCCTTGGAGAAGACGCCGAGCACTCCTTCGAGGTGCCATTTTAGACTAGGAAACCCGCTGAAGAGAGTATCCTCTAGAGAGGTAGAACCTCTACCTTGGGATGGAGAGGGAGACACCGGGAAGAACTAAGAACACCGTCTCCACGCTCTGGAGCTCAAGGAAGGTTGGCACGAGTGCACGAACGCCGGCGAGGAGACGTTCCGAAATGGAAACCAATCGACCAGATCGTGCTAGGGTAGAAACGGTGTGGGGTTTTTAGGGCTTGAAAGGTGGGAGGGAGAAGTGCTAGAGTGGAGGTGGAATGAGGGAGAGAGAAGGGAGAGTGATAGAATGAGAAGGGGGGGAAGAAAACCCCCTTAAAGTAGGGTTCGGACGTGGTTGACCCGGGCCGGTTCGCCGCTGGCGGTCGACCGGCACGAAGCCAACGGTCGACCGCTGGGGCCTAAATCCCAAGAAAAAACCCCGAGAGAGAGGAAGAACCCCAGCTAGCCACTACCGGAGATGGAAGTGGGCTCCATGACCCTTGGACTCCCCCATTTTCACAGATCATTTTTCTTTCCTTTTTTTTTTCTTTTCTTTTGCTAACCCATGAATGGTATCAAGCATGAGTCGACTACATAAACCCTTGAGTGGAGACTGCTAAGAGCACTAGATCACTAGTCCACATTTATCTATCAAGGAATATTCAGTTGTAGAAAAATGTCAAGGAATAAGTGTATATAAATATAAGTACAGACACACATGCTAGGAATAGTCATACACAATAAAAGTGAACCACACACAATGCATGCATCTCACAAGATCTACCCAACAACAAAAGAACCAACCTAATGCAGACTTAAGTGCGTATGCCCTCACCCTTACACATGCCAAGTTCTCGCCTGATTTTATTGAATTGATCCTGATTTAGAGGTTTTGTGAAGATGTCAGCCAATTGGTTAAGAGAATCAATGAACTTGAACTCAAAGACCCCTTTGCCTACATGATCTCTCAGAAAATGATGCCGAATGTCAATGTGTTTGGTTCTGGAGTGTTGAACAGGATTTTTGGAGAGATTAATTGCACTCGTATTATCACAGAAGATCGGCACACAATCCACTTCAACATTCAAATCAAGCAATTGATTTTTGATCCAAAGTACTTGGGCTCCACAACTTCCGGCGGCTACATATTCAGCCTCGGCCGTTGAGAGAGCTACTGAATGTTGTTTCTTAGAGGCCCATGAAACAAGGCACCCGCCAAGAAACTGACAGTACCCACTTGTACTTTTACGATCTACAATGCATCCGACGTAATCCGCATCGGTATACGCAATTAACTCAAAAGAACTACCAATGGGAAACCACAAGCCAAAGTCAATAGTGCCAATTAGATATCTGAAAATGCGTTTAACAGCTGATAAGTGAGATTCTTTAGGGCATGACTGGAAACGGGCACAGAGACATACACTGAATTGAATGTCAGGGCGGCATGCTGTAAGGTACAGTAGTGATCCGATCATACCTCGAAACAGTGTGGAATCTACTGTTTTACCATTTTCATCCTTATCCAGCTTTGTGGTGGTGGCCATGGGAGTTGATATGGGTTTTGCTTCTGCCATCCCGTATTTCTTCAGCAATTCCATAGTATACTTTGCTTGATTTATAAAAATTCCTTCCGAAGTTTGTTTCACCTGCAATCCAAGAAAAAAATTTAGCTCCCCCATTAAGCTCATCTCGAATTCTCCTTGCATGGTCTTTGCAAAATCCTCGCATAAGGCATTATCAGAAGCTCCAAAAATAATATCATCCACATACACTTGAACCACCAAAATGTCCTTACCTAATTTCCTTGTGAAAAGTGTTTGATCAACCTTACCTTTCTTGAACCCATTTTCAGCAAGAAAAGAAGTAAGCCATTCATACCATGCCCTTGGTGCTTGTTTTAGTCCGTACAAGGCCTTTTGGAGCTTGTACACGTGTCGTGGATGTTTGGAATCTTCAAAACATGGCGGCTGCTCTACAAAGACATCCTCCTTGATATAGCCGTTAAGAAATGCAGATTTAACATCCATTTGAAATAGTTTAAAGTTTAAAGAGCAAGCGTAGGACAGTAAGATTCGGACTGCTTCAAGTCTAGTAAATGGTGCAAAAGACTCATCAAAGTCAATTCCCATCTCCTGGCTGTATCCCTTGGCTACAAGCCGAGCCTTATTCCTCACAATCAATCTCGCATCATTTAGCTTGTTTCTGAAAACCCAGCGAGTTCCAATAGTAGGATGGTTCTTAGGACGCTGCACGAGAGTCCACACCTCGTTTCTTTCAAATTGATGCAGCTCTTCATGCATCGCCTGAATCCAGGATTCATCTTGAAGAGCTTCATGAATGTCCTTGGGCTCTACTTGAGAGAGTAGGGCCATCAGGTCCTCTTATTCAACCTGCCTTAGAGAGGACCTAGTTTTCACCCCATCCTCCGGATTACCTATGATGTTCACAGTTGGATGATCCTTTAGAAATGTGGAGGAGTTGGGCAGATCAGGATGCTGCACTTGTGGTTCTTGTAGTGTCTCAATTGTAGGATCCTCATCTTCCTCATTTTTACTTGAAGTTGCCTTCAATGGCTCATCATTGGCTTTAACATTTGATGAGTTCTTAGGATCTTCATCTGCATCCGAGATAGAGGAAATTTGCTTTGTGAGTTTTGACTCGGATTCATCAAAAATAACATGAGGACTTTCTTCAACAACTAAAGTCCTTTTATTGAATAATCGATAAGCTCTAGAATTGAGTGCATAACCTATAAAAATTCCTTTATCACTCTTTTCATCAAACTTACCCAGATTGGACTTACCATTGTTCAAGATATAGCAGGGGCATCCAAAGGGTTTAAGATAAGAAATGTTTGGCTTCTTACCCTTGTAGAGCTCATATGGAGTTTTCTTCAGAATGGGCCTTACCATTGCCCTGTTGATGATGTAGCATGCGGTACTTACCACTTCAGCCCAAAAATACTTGGGTAGAGAATTCTCACTGAGCATGGTCCGGGCCATGTCTATCAACGTTCTATTCTTTCGCTCTACTACTCCATTTTGCTGGGGCGTTCTTGGTGATGAAAAATTGTGTGTGTACCCCTGTTCTTCACAGAACATGCTGAATTCATGACTTTCAAATTCACCACCATGATCACTTTGGATTGTGGTGATGAGGTAACCCTTTTCATTCTGAATTTTCCTGCAAAACACTTGAAACTCCGTCACGGCATCACTTTTATTAGATAAAAACAGCACCCATGTGAATCTGGAGAAATCATCAACAATCACAAAGCCATAGGATTTTCCTCCTAGGCTAGATGTTTTAGTTGGACCAAAAAGATCAAGATGCAACAGTTCCAATGGCCTAGCGGAAGAAACAATATTTTTGTTTTTGAATGAGATTCGTGTTTGCTTACCTTTCGTGCAAGCTTCACAGATATTATCACTTTCAAATTTCAATTTGGGCAGACCTATCACCAAGTCATGTCTAGACAACTTAGAGATCACTCCAAAACTAGCATGACCTAGTCTGCGGTGCCATAGCCATGCATTCTCATGGTTGTTAGCTACCAAACACACATTATCAACTGAAACATCATGAAGATCAATGGTGTACACATTGTTGCTCCTTTTACTAATGAATTTGATTTCATTTGAATTTTTGCACATGACAAAACAATGAGTCATATCAAAAATAATCTTAAAACCCTTATCACATAATTGACTTATGCTCAACAAATTATGATTCAAACCTTTCACCAGAAGGACATTTTCAATCAGAGTTTCAAAGTTCTTACCTATGTCTCCAACTCCGATTATTTTACCTTTGTCCTTCCCGCCAAAAGCAACTAAGCCTCCTTCTTTTTCTTGCAGCTTGGAGAACACTTTCTTGTCCCCTGTCATATGCCTTGAGCAACCGCTGTCTAGATACCATTTGCTCCCCCTGGCTTCAAGACATATCTACAAGAAGAAAAATTCTCATGCAATTGTCTTTGGTACCCAAACAAGTTTGGGTCCATAGGAGTTAGTCCAACTTCTTACGGGTGTTCTCTTCATCCATGGAACATGATAGTTAGGTGTGCTTTGTCTAAACCAGCAGTTGGAAATCATATGGCCAAATCTACCACAATGAAAGCAGTTAACATGTGAAAAAGTTCTTTGATATCTGTGTGATTTAGGCTGAGCATGTTGGGGTTTAGAGTTAGAACATGAAGCATGATTATCGTCCTTTCCAAGAATAAAGGATGTGGTGATCTTATGCTCAAAGGATTTTTTATTTTGAGGTGTGTACCCTAAGCCTTCCTTTTGGAAGTTGACTTTAACCCCCAATAGGTTATCCAGGTTTTGTTTCCCCTTAACAAACTTAGTCAAGGTGAACTGAAGCTCAGCAACTTTTTCACCCAAAATCCCATTTCTCCTTTCGAGTTCTGAATTAGTGGATTTTAGAGTTTGTTCTTCAATTTTGATCCTTTCACATGCTTCCTCCATTTCGGTTATTTTGCATGATAGTTCCTTTTTGGTTTTATCACAGTCTGAGATTATTTGCAGTAGACTTTCCTTTTCTTCCGAAGCCTCAAACCATTCCTGTTCCAGTTTCTCAAATTTGGCATAGATATCTTCACGTGATGAATCATCAAGTTTCTTTTTAAGAGCTTTATTTTCAGATCTGACTTTCTTGTACTTCGTGTACAACTTTTCATATTCAGATTCCCATTGTTCATTGGAAATGAATTCAGGGTTAGAATTTACCTCCGTGGATTCATCCTCATGTGCCGTGAGGCACAAGCTTTCCACAAGTTCTTGAATCTCTTCATCAGATGGTTCATCTTCTTCGTCGCTCCAAGTGGCGACCATGGCTTTGGGTTTATTGAAGTTATCCTTCTTGAATTTCTTCTTTAGATCTGGACATTCACCTCTCATGTGTCCAGGCTTCTTGCATTCGTAGCATATAATGCTACTTGGCTTGCTCGATTCGCCTTTAGTCTGCGTGGGCCTTCTTTGCCCTTTTCTGAAATTTCCTTGAAAGTTTCTCTTCTTCCTTAGAAATTTTCTCACTTGGCGAGTTATCATCGCCAATTCTTCCTCTTCATTGCTTCCGTCACTTGATTCTCCTTCTTGAAATTCGTCATCGGATTGATGAGCTTTCAGTCCAATGACCTTTTTCTTTTTGATGTCTTCATCAACTGTTCTCTTTATATTTATCTCATAGGTCATGAGTGACCCTATGAGTTCATCCAAAGTAAGAGTTGACAGGTTCTTTGAGTCTTCAATAACCGTGGCCTTTGTGTGCCAAGCTGACGGTAGGGACCTTAACACCTTCCTCACAAGGTCAGAATTTGAGTATTCCTTCCCGAGACTTTTGAGACCATTTGTGATTTCTGTTAGCCTCGCAAACATCTCGGAGATGGTTTTTTCAGGTTTCATTTTGAATAGCTCATAGTCAGTGACTAGGAGATTTGCCTTCGTTTCCTTGACCTGTGACGTTCCCTCGTATATGAGTCGCAGCTTGTCCCACATTTCTTTGGCTGAGCTGCACATGGAAACACGAGAGAATTCATTAAGGTGTATCGCACATTGCATGATATTCATGGCATTAAAATTAGCAATGCATTTCTTAATTTCCTCGGGTGTCCATTTTTCTTCATCAGCCCCGAGTTTATGAGGACCCTTGTCCACAACTCTCCAAATCTCGTACTCTTGAGCCCTCAGAAAAACATGCATTCTATTTTTCCAGTAGGAGTAGTTGGAACCATCAAAAAACGGAGGACGGTTGATGGAATGACCCTTGGGTACCATTCCCTTGTTTGCCATTTAATTGGATCTTGCTCTAGATCGTTAGATCTCTGAAAGGAAGAGCCTTGGCTCTGATACCAATTGAAGTCCCGAGATTAAATGGCACCCAAGAGAGGGGGTGAATTGGGTGAAGGTAGAAAAAATGAAACTATATCACCTTTTATTAATTTGTGTGACAAGAAGCTAACCAGAGAACTAGAAATAATTAAAGCCCACAGACAAAGCAAGTTTTATAAGGTGAAGAAGGATTATGCAGGATAAAAGAGAATAAAAACTGAACTACACTAACACACTTACGATTTGCACAGAAGGAGGATAGAAGAAAAGGAACAAACCACACAGAGACAGCAATTTTAGGTGGTTCGGATGCCACAACGGCAACCTACGTTCACCCCTCACAGACAGTGAGGAAACCACACACTATCTTGTAGGAGGTTACAAGATCAACCACACACAACACTCACACACTAGGAAGGAGGATTCCCACGAAGGTGTAGAAACACCTTAATACACACACACACACACACACCTCCAACCAAGAACTCACAACCACACACACACTGATCTAAGAGGATCCACACACTCTGGAATGTTTAAAGATTACAAGGATTACAGATGAAGCTTTAAGAGATCAAGAATGAATTCAAAACATAAGAGAAGGATCTTGATATGCTCCCCCTTAGTGGATGATTGTATGCTTTGGATGCAGCTTGAATCCTTGGACTGATTTGCACTTGATTGGATGAAGAAGGATGAAGAACTTTTCCTCTCGGAGCACTGTTCACGTCTACAGTTCCAAATCCCTTATCTTCCTCTTGGCAGCCTCCCTTGATCTACCTTGAGCATTAGGGTTTTCCAAACCCTCTTTTATAAGTTTTATAGGTTCTTGAATGGTCCAAAGACTCCCCCAGACCAGATCCACAATTTCTGGAGAGTTAGGTTGCTTAGGGATTAAACAATACCAAGAGAAAGACCATTTCTCGAAGTGACAAAAAGTCAACATTTGTTGGCAGCTCGAGGCTGGCGGTCGACCTACAAAGGCCAGCGGTCGACCGCCAATGGCCGTCCTGTAGCCATTTGGCTGCTGGGAGAATCGATCGATCGCTAGCTCCTGGCGGTCGACCGCCAGCTTTCTCAGATTCTAGAATTCAATTCTGTTATTTTAGGTCGACCGCCAGGGGTCCACAGGTCGACCGCCAATCTTCAATCCTGCAAAAATCAAGTGTTAGCTCTCTTGAAGCTATCCATTTGTTCAATGATTGAACCGGGCTTGTGTAAGAGTTGATTTATGTTTGAATAAACCCATGGAAGAATTTATAACCACACAATTGACATGAGATAAGAATTGAAGGTTTAAAGCATGAAGCTTTGCTTGAAAAAATAGATACAAGGGAGAGAAACATCTTAGGTTTTGTTATCGTCAAAATCACTCGGATATGTTCAACACCATGGTGGAGGAAAATTCTCACTCTTATTCAAAAAATTGGCAGTGAATTACTGCATACCTATCGAGAAGGCAACCAGGTAGCTGACTCATTGGCATCCTTTGCATGCAATATCTCAGATAATAAAACCTACACTGATGCAAGAGACCTCCCTAGGCTGACTAAAGGAGCATTAAGAATAGATGCAGTAGGGCTACCGGCTATCAGAATTACCTAACTCTCCTTGCCCCCTTGGCGTTAAATTGAACGCAATCTGTTCCTGTTCTAGGGCCAAATTTGTGGACTCGGGGTATGCCCCTTCCTTCTTCCTTCAGCTGTACATTCTCTCATACAGCTCCATATTGTAACCTGAGGCCTTCTGGGCTGATGTTGTGGCCTCTAGGTCTTTCGGGGTATGCCCCACTGCTGCTGTAAATCACTCACTCATCGATAAAATTAATAAACCTCAGTTAATACCTGGAGGAATGAGAACACCTCCCCTCTCTGAGGGTGGGGTGCATTCGACCAGTGTATAAACTGTTGGTTGGTTTCATAAAAAAAAAACTGTGTTTGTAAAAAACTCAGAACAAGAAAAACCCTCTAGTTCAGCTTTCTTTCAATTTACTGCTCAAAGAATAGAAAATCAAAATAAAAATCTGAAAAAGATGAGCAAACAGAAAAAGAACTTAAATCAGAATAATGTAAAATCTGTTCCAGCTAGTTCCATGAATAATGTTGTTGTGAGTGCATCTACCTCTGAGAAATCTAATAATTCAGTGCATGTGATAAAAAACTTCCCCACTAATTCACATATGCACAAAAGAAATGTCTCATGTCACTAGTGTGGTAGGAAATGACATGTTATGGATGATTGCATTGTTTTGAGAAATGATGAATTAGATGCATGCAAACATGTAAATACAGTTAAAAATAAACCTGTGAAAAGATTTGTTAGAGATGTTTCTGATGTATGCTATTATTATGGAAAAAGAGGCCACTATATGCATAACTATAATTTAATGAAACAAGAAAATCAAACTTTTAGAAAAATTCATGCTCAAAACAGTTAAGTAAATAAGCATGCTAGAAAATCTGAAACTCAGAAGGTTACATGTTTTAACTGTGGAAAGTTTGGGCATGTTAGATATGATTGTTGGTTTGTGAAAGACAATGTGATTTATCCTGCTCACATGAAACATTCTGCATTTAGGAGAGTTCATGATTCTATCTTCATGCATAAACTTTCCATATGCAATAATTGTGGAAAACTAGACCACATTACTTCTGAATGCTCTTGGATGAGTGGTTGGAATAATTGGAGAGCACCAAAGTGGGGTGCTACTAATTCTGCTGGACCAAAGAACTCTTGGGCTCCAAGATATTTCAAATACCTTTTTGGATGCATGTGTATTCCTGTGGATAAAATAAAATGGGGTTCAATAAAATCAGGGCACAAAGGTTAGTTAAACCCCACTTCTTAATTTTCCTCATTGAAATTGCCTGAATAATGCTCTCTGTGGAATGCTGCATGATTGATTGGAATAAATTGATGATTGACGCTATCTTGTTATGAGTAATACATGCTGATAATCTGATTCATGCAAATTCCATGTGAAATTTTTTTTTGTTAGTCATTCATGTTCATGAAAAGATGCATAGGTTTGCATGACTTCTTGGTATATCAAATGAAAGTTGGGAGAAGGGCAGATGTCTTCTGTCTGGAAACTCACGCCATGTGTAGAGGCTAGACCTCCGCCAAGTACCAAGAGTTCAAAACATCGCATGTAGTTTAAATTTGAAATGTGCATCTTGTGTACCTTAAGAAAATTAAGTGATGTTTGGTTGATATCTCTACACACTTTGAGGGGGAGCTGAGCTGATCAGAGATTGTGTGTATAATGTTTTGGAGCTGGTCTGTCTGTTGGTTATTGTTGCATTGTTGCTTGGATAGTGGGATGTATATGTCTGATGAGTAGTGAAGTGCTGCTGCTGAGTTATTGATTGTGAAATCAGTTTAAGTCTGGTTTATTAGAAGAAAAGTGGACATGGATACCCTATTTGGTCTGCAAGCTGAGGGTTGAGAACTACTAATTCATATAGAAGGTTGTTTATCTGTTGCTAGACCTTTAAGGCCGAGTCTTTGGATGTTCGTAAGTTAGTCTTTAGCCTAAACCATTGCTCTTGTGTGGCCTTCATCCATATCTCATTGCTCATCTTCTCTTTGACTTATCCACATCCATCTTCTCATCTACTCTTCATAAGAAATTCATATACTGTGTTATTCAGGGGGAGTAAAGTATGAAATCTGTCATCTTTACTAATCTTCAATAGTCAACTACTAAGATCACTCCGAATTAAGAATAGAATTGCTAATCTTAACTGAAGTGTGATTTTCTGTGTATAAAGATTACATCTTATCTTAAAACACTCACATTTACCCTTGAATGAATCTTCAATGGTCTTAAAACAATCTAATTTAGAGTTGCTCAGAAGGTTGTCTAAAAATCTGAAAGTCATCAGTAATAAGTCAATCTGATAGGAAATTTGATGTTTATATGGTCCTTAAGCCAAGTGTTTAAGAAAATTCTGTTAAAAGACCAGGGAATACGCCATTAAATGAAAAAGAAAATAATGAAAGTGGCAGAGCAATGGTATATTATTGGAGAAATTGACTATCTGTTTCAAAGAAATTTAGAGGTCAAGTCATGATAATAAATGCCATCTCTGTTCAAAATATGAAGCATAAAGGTAAACTACACTAAGTAACCAGGGATTCTGGTGTTTGATCAACATCTCTCCTTGAGTAAAAAGGTGCAGTAATACTGAAATGCTCAATCAAAAATTACAAAAGATCAATGAAAAATATGGTTGACTCTGGTGTCTTTTCAGTAAACTAAAACTGTTTTAAGTTCTATATAAAATAGATGTTTCAATCAGTTTTGGCCAATGAAAATGACTAGTAAGATTAATGATTTCTCTGATTGGGCAGTATCCTTGATAAATCTATTTTATTTCCATTGAGGTTGCTTCATATGAATAATTTGTGAAGATTCATATTATAAGATATAATCCCATATGCCGAGAATCACAAAGAGGCGTAGAAAGGCATTTTCTTTAAAGGTAAAGGTTATTCTAGGTATTGTCTATTGAAATTGGTAAAGTCGGCAGTATTTCATATAAAATACCCAACCCTACTTGCATTGTCTATCATACCCTCTTCATTCAAGCCGAAACCTCCTCCCGCATTTAGGATTCCTTCTCTCGTGCCGAGACCGCAAGCCTGTCTCTCCAGTTTCCCTTCTCCACATTTCTTCTATTCGCTCTTCTACGATTCATCCTCCACCCTTTATCTCTTCTACCATGTCGCCTCCGGCCGCCGAGAGCAAAGGGAAGAGGAAAGCAGTGGAGGAGCCGCAGCCAGAGGAAACTGTGTCAGCAACAGGTGCAGAGGTCCTACAAGAGGAGAAAGAAAAAGGAAAAGAAAAAGTCGTGGGGACGTCCTCCAAGCGACAACGGACACTCGCTGCAGAAACCACCCAAGAAGTATCTGAAGAAGAAGGTATTCCTACTAAGTCTTCAATGCAAGCTGAGATAATATTGGAAGTTGGAAAGATCATGTGTCCTCAGTATGTGGATTTTCACGACCATGAAATGACATCAAGATATCCTGAATTGGTTGAGTTGTTTAAATTTTAAAAATGGAAGAAATTTCTGAGTAAGCATAGAGTTTATTACCCTACACTTGTTGCTGAGTTCTACAACAATTTGAAATATGAGCCTGAACAGTCAAAACTTTTGACTATTGTTAAGGGGACCAAGATTGAAATATATGGGCACTTCCTTCATAAAGTCTTTAGAATTCCTGAAGATGGGGAAATCGAATGAGAGTATGTGTATAATCTTCATGATGCATACTCCCTTATCACAGATGTGCCTAGCAATCCCAAAGACAAGAAGCAAACTAAACTAGGTCAGTTTAATGCAAAAAAGTTCTCTCCTCTTAAGAGATTATTACACCACATTCTTACCACAATGATAACTCCACAAGTTGGAGGGAGAGGGAGACTGACTGAGTCCCAGAGATTTATTCTCTTCTGTTTGCTAAAGAGGATCAGGATTTGTCTATCAGAGATAATTATTCAGATCATTGGTACTTGTAAGGAGTGTAGAAGAAATCTACCCTATGCAACCCACCTAACTGCTGTGTTCAAGAAAGTAGACATTTCTCTAGAGTATGAGAGTTCAAAGGAGATCCCCGAAGTAAATATCCATAATATTGATTTCATTAATAAATTCATGAAGTTGAAACAGATTCAAGTAAAGGATATTTCCTCTACCAGTCAAGTAAAGGATCAATCAGAAAAGGATAGTCCTTCCGGGAAAAAGAGTCAGATTCAAGTTGAATCACAATCAGAACAGTAGCCAACAAGTGCACAAGATGTTATTTCACAACAGCCTTCTCAAGTGCCTCAAGAAGAAATTCATTATGTGACAGCTGAAAGGGAACAGATAATGATTGAACAATAAGAAGATATTGTTGAAGAAATAGAGGAAGTCAGAATTGAAGCTCCTACAGTGCAACAAATGGAAGTAGACACAGATGTAGTTCCTGCAGTACAACATCTTAGAGATCTACAACTGGAACAAGAAGTTCATGAGCTGAATTTGACTGATGAACAAATTATGTAGCAATTAGATCAGCACATTGATGAGATTTTTCATCATTTTGGACAGTAGCCTCCACAACAATTAGTAGTATATCAGTCTGAACAGAGAGAGGAGCAGCAAAGAGAAGGAAACCTTCAGGAAGAACAAAGGATAGAAGAGGTTCAGGAAGAATAACCTCAGGAAGTTCAAGAAGCTGAGGTAGTACTCCCACAGGAACAATTTCTAGGTCCTGCTCCCTTCTATGGACCACATCCAGGACCTATAACCTTATTTGGAATGCAGCCTCCTTACTCTCCTGAAGAACCATTTATACATCCAGAATTTCAAGCATCTAGCTCTGTTGGACCAAGCTCAGGACCACAAATTACTGAGATGTTTACCACATTGGTAAACCTCATTATGAGTCAAGGTCGGACAATGAATGCACAGTTCATGCACATGCATTCAGCTATTCAGAGACTTGATGCCATAATTCTTCATTTAGAACAGACTGTGGATAGTCAATGGATAAAGTTTGTCTATGACAAACACAAGTCTGATTTAAAATTGCATGGTGTCTTGAATTCTTTACTGACAATGTGTCAGAAAGCTGGAGATATTTTTGGAAAAATGCAAGATACTCCGACTACATCTTTTGTAAAGCTCACTCAGACTCTTGTCCACTCATATGACATCAAGATAGAGTTAGAGCATGTGAAACTTCAAATGACCTTGCTTAAAGGAGAACATAAGGCTCTGTCTAAGAGAATTAATGCTATAGCTGGTGAAGTGCATGGCAACATGATACAGATTGGGAATACCTATGAGAAACTGGAAATAGTTCATGCACAAGTTCAGATGATAGCCTGCAACTTCAAAAATGTTGTCACTGAACAGGCTACCAGTTCCTCTACATTTTTGACTGATATTCACAACCAGCAAACTTCCCAAATAGACAATTTGGGCATCATGATGCAAAACTGGTTTGTGGATATGACAACTACTATCAAAGAGCTTCATGACTTAGTCAAGCAGAGTGACCAAAAAGTGATGGCAAAATTTGCAGCCCTCGGAACTAAAGTTGACAGAATTCCATTTCCAAGGGCAATACCTATGAGGGGCAGCTCGAACAGCACACCACCCAGAGAAAGGGGAAGCTCCAGAGGTACCAGTTCTGGTCGAACAAGTCCTGCTGATGTCTAAGAGTCCTCCAATTGTTTTTGATAATGACAAAGGGGGAGAATTTTTGGTCATGTATGACAATTCTTAGTGGACATTTCATAGTCTGTGGGAAAAATGCAGATGCTAAGCAGATGCTGATATATATATGACAGTTCATAGTTTGGTGGGGCAGATGCTGAACTGATGCTAACAGATGCTGACATGTCTCTGGAGTTTTTATACTGATGTTTCTGATGTAAAAATGCTCTAAATGAAAATGTTTCTTTTTGTAAAGAGATACTCACTCAAACATCAATTTGTCTTTTCTTACTGTACACAGAAATGTCATTACTGCATATTGCATATTTGTGTTGAATGCATATTTGTGTTGAATGTTACTCTTGTCATGCATGTCGGTGAATAAATTGTATGAATGTTATTAACAACTTGTGATCACACCTGATTGAGTGTTTAGTATTAAATGAGTGTGTGAAGAATGGGTGTTTAATTCATTGATTGTTTTAATCATATATGACTCATAGTTGTCATCATCAAAAAGGGGGAGATTGTTGGAACCCTGGTTTTGATAATGACATTCTATGAATCATGTTAAGACTAAAATGAATAAACTCTTCAATCTAATATGTTGTATGTCTTAGTATCAGAACACAGGTTGTTGCATGATCATTCATGAGTTCATCAACCTCGTTGCAGTTTATGTTTATACATTCATATAGGTCTGTGCATACATTATGCGTCTTCATGCAAGGGCGGCATATCGATCAATGCATATTTTGCGTGTCTAAGGACAGCAAATAAGTCAGTGCATTTTTTTCTTCTTATGCATATCAGGTCCGTGCATATTCTCATCAGCATGCAGGTCGGTGCAATCTTTATGGAATGCATATGCAGTCGGTGCATATTTTACCTTAAGTGTATTAAGAGGTCTGTGCACACCTCTGATGTAATACATACTAGGTCGGTGCATTTCTATTTGTAGAATGCACATGTAGTCAGTGCACGGTTTTGCCTTACACACATATAAGGTCGGTGCATGTTCTTGTATTCTCCTAATGAGGTCGGTGTAATCTTTGCTTCTCTACACATATAGTCAGTGCACATTCTGCGTGAATGCACACAAAGTCAGTGCATGTTCTGATCTTGTGTACATAAGGTCAGTGCAGGTTTTGCCTCATGCATGTAAAAGTCAGTGCATATACGTCATCAGGCAGAATGAAGTCAGTGCACTCTCTTCGTTAGATAGAACAAATCGGTGCATCCTCTGTCTTGTGCAAATATAGGTTCGTTCATATTTCACCTTAAGTGTATAACGGTCAGTGCAACTTTTGCATCGGGCTTGTATAGGTCAGTGCATCTTTTGTTGTACGTCTGCATGGTTGGTGCATCTTCCATTGATCGCCTCCATAGTCAGTTCATGGTTCGGTAAAAACGCATATTAGGGTCGGTGCATGTTTTTATCTTACGCATGAAAGGGTATGTGCACATCTTCGTCTTATGCATACAAGGTTAGTGCAAGTCTTCCTAATGCATGTAATAAGTCTGTGCATTGAAGTCTATGCATTTCCCTAGTCGGTGCAAGTGTTGTCTCGCTCACATAATAAGTTTGTGCATATGTATGCTCCTATGAACTTCAGATCACTAAGTGTTCTACTAAATGCCTCCATTCTGATTGGCAGGCTCAAGTCACTGCAGACCCAGACTTAACTTACCAGCACATGACCCAAGGCGAGTCTGGACTGAAGACTTAGCCACATGGAAAGCACTTCTTCAGCATCTAACACGTGGATCTCTATTAGCATACTCTTGGTGGAATCTCTGGGTGGGAAACATGTATTCCACGCGCCCAATCATTCGCGGCATATATATATAGAAGCCAAATTCTTAAAACAGAAAAAGATATAGAGAAGAAGCACAAGAAAAAGGGGGATCTGAGGAGCGTGAAAAAGCCAGATAGTGTTGCTGAGCGACAGAGAGACCAGGACTATCAAGAAAAAGAAAAGGAGAGGAAGAAGTAGAGTATCGCACTTCTGAGAGAGAAAAGTGAGATAGAAAGAGAAGGAGAAGGAGAAGGAGAAGAGGGAGATTGTGAGATCAGGAAAGTTCTGAAGATCTGTTCCATTGGATTTTGGATCAGATCCAAACCAGTTTGCACCTGCGAGAGCATTTTAATTTACTTTCATTGTCAGCTTTTCGATGCTGAATCTTCTGGTTTTCCACTTTTATTTTTCATACTCCTTATAAGCTGTGTATTAGTGAAGGCTAAGCTGTAAGGCCCATTAGATCAAGCTGTTAGGCAGCGGTGGCTAAGCTGGAAGGCCCAGTGGTCAAGCTGTTAGTCAGTGGTCATGTAAGCTGTGAAGCTCAGCTGTTGTTGGCAAGCGTTGAGGCCCAGCCGTGCAAGCTGTTTGGCAGTGGAAGCCACACTCTGGTTGGAGTGTGGGGTGGATGTAGGTCCTGAAGACTGAACCACCTAAAAAGCTTTTGTGTGTTGTGGTTTGCTTGTTGAATCGTCAACCATTAGATGTATGCTAGGCTAGCTCCTATCTACGGTTGTGTCTGAAAGGATTTTGTGCACATGCATGTTTGTTTGGGTTTCATCAACAGCATAGACTTACTTGGGAGTCTACATTTTACAGTTTATCTATTCGATCTAGTGCTTCATTGGTTTTCATATTCAGTAGAGCTTAATTGAATTTTATTCCGCATAAGTTTAAAACCCTTCAGTTTAAGTTTTAAATTGTTCAAGATTTTAGAAGGGGATTCATTCACCCCCCCTCTGAATCCTTGATTGCAGCATTGTCATCCTAACACTTTAGACAAAAGCTGCCCCTTTCACGTGTTGGTCTTTATGGTGTACATATATAGTGGGATGGTGGCCCCTGAAGGGAAATAGCGCCCTTGCATTAGGGCTCTAATTTGGTGAATGGCACCCTGGTAAGGAGCGCCCATTTCCTTTGTGTGGGAAAAGTGAAAACCCATATACGTGTTATCCAGGTGTTGGTATTTAAGTGATGTTGGGCCTCTTAAATGTATGTATATTTATATAGTGGCCCTCATAAGGTATGTTTATTTTTATAAGGCCTTCAGGTAGGATTATTTATTTAGGAAGAAGTTCAATTTCTCTATCATTTTATCGGGGGTGCTACACAGACACTCCCGGTATTCGACATAGATGAAGACCATCTGATGAGATTAAAATCTCATAGGGCCAAAGATGTACAGGATTATATGAATGCCCGAAAGTTTGCAAAGAAGCACAGCCCAAGACCTCAACCCATCATACCGAAGGTGGCCGAGGATAATTTCATGGAGACCCTTTAACGGCTTTGCAAGATCAGAGCTGCTGGGCTAGAGCTGGCTAATTACCCTCTACCGGTGGAAGAGAACATTTCCCCAGTGAGCACATGGCGCCCAGAGGTCAACAAATTTTGGCCTTTTAGAACCTTTGTAAGGAAGAAGGACAGGAACCCTTCCTATCATAGCCAGACCACATGGCTATTTGTTTTGTTGCAGACTCACCGGTTGACCATAGACAATCAGGAGGAGACAATTTTGAACCAGCAGTTGCACCCCTCCTTCAAGTACGCCGACGGTTGAGGCATGGACCACCTGATTTTGTATCATTGCCTATCCTCGCAGAGCCATGTTAACTTGGCTTCCTTAGCCGAACTATGCGAGAAGATAGGAGATGTATGTTGGCTCATACGGGAGGCAGCATTCTGAGACAACAAAGTGTCTCTGACTTATTGGCCTACCTCCCATCTGTACAATGGGCAGGCAGGTACACAACTTGTGTGTTTTATCTTGTATGACAATCGGCTTTCTTTCCCCAATGCTAACATGTTGAGGACTAACACTTTTCATTTCTCTTCCTTCTTTTCTTCTCTTTTACAGACAGGCCAAGTTCGCAGAAATTGAACAGTTATCGGTGACTAATGTCGGTTGCCAAAATGCTTGCATATTTTGTCCGCCGGGCACCTGAACCTTCAACAATGCCACTACCAACTGGCCCCAAGTGCAAGCGGGCTAAGTCGCTTGTTGAAGCAACTCTCTCCTGGGCCTAGGAGAGCTTTGAGAGAGCAACAAAGCGAGGACGGCTAGACGGCAACCGCCCAAGCTCAGCCAAGACTTTGGTCCCATCCTTTAAGGAGTTTGCTACCGCCAAGCTCACATCATCTAAACCCCATGGTAAGGTCATAATTTTTCTTGATAAATTGGACATAAGTGGAGTCCTCTGGTTGATCATGACAACTTCATTTCTCTAGCCGTTGTATTGGGGCTCCCCTCGGAGACCATCTTTGAGGAGGAAATTTCGACCGCCCCTGAGGGCGATGAGACTCATGGGGCAGCTGGAGAGGCCACCATGGAGAAGCGTTATGAAGAATATACTCCATTTCTGGCACCCATTGGTGGCAGTAAGCAAGAACACCCTTGCTAGAAGTTTTGGGCTCTTTGCTTCAGTGCTTCTTTCCTTGTAGGGTTTATTTAAGCTATGGTTGATTCAGGGGGAGTAACACCAACATCGAGCCCGCGAGCATCGACCACCACCGCCTCCGTACCGCAAAAGAGGAAAAGGGTAGCAGTGAAGGCTATAAAAGCTTTGCTTCATCGCTCTTTCGGGTGAGTAGCAGCCATGGGCTTCAGGGAACAGCTGTCCGAGGTTGCCTTAGGAGGTGCTGCCCCTAAACTAGTATCCGCGAGGCTCGTTGACATCTCTTCTAAGAGTTCTTCATCTAGCGAGAAGGTCGACTATGATTACTACTCAGACACCGGTTCTTTTGACATTTGAGACTTCCGAATGCAGGCGGCTGTGATCCCTGCAAAGGGTAAAGAAATCTTGGAGACGGTTGAAGTAGTGCCAGGCTCGCCCGATATAGAGGATACCTTATGTGAGGATGGCCTATTCGATGATGATATGCCGATATCTATGTCGCCACCCAGCATTTCCTCCAGCCCCTTAAGTTTGAGCCTGTTTGAACTTGATGTAAGTATCGGCCACTCCGTCATCTATTTGGTTGATTATGCATCACTACTTAATCTTCGCTTTCATTTGCATGAACATGTGCTAATCAGTTTGGGTAAAACTTCCACTTTGCCGGACACCACCTCCAATATGGTAGCATCAACCTTCATAGGCCCGATGCCAAAACCCAACCCGGTGCCCATTGTAGGGACACCCATGGGGGCCATGGTATTCATTCTGGGCCTGTTGTATTTAGCCTACCCTCTATCCTTCATCCTCTACCATGACGTTTAGACACGCCGCTGGATGCGCAGATCTTCGGACAAGCTCTCGAGCATATTCTGCTGGTCGAGCCCTTAGCAGTAGCTGGACCCGAGGTGACTCATATGCTGGGATCCCCAGAACAGCATTTAATGCAGCTTTGACCTCGTTAGAGACAACTGCACTTCTTCTAGAACCCGAGCCTAAGATCCCAAAGATAGATGCAACCTTGACATCTTTAGCGTTGATTGTACCCAGCGCTCAGGTTGAAGGTGACACTACGGAATCCTCTCTTCAGGCCTTAGTGCTGCCGTCATCATCTTCAATAGTAGATGCAAATATATGGGGGGCAGTGGACAGTGCCATGGAGTTTTCCCTTCCTCCCGCGGCACCATTCGGTTTCACGTCTTCAGATATGCCAGTGAGGTAGAACATGGAGTTGTTGCGGACGTTGGTGTCGTCTCAATCGAACTTAACTTATAGGAGCTTGAAGGAGATTATAGACAGAATGACCGCCGTACTCCACGCAGTCGGCTGTCCTTTAGAAGAATATTCTCACTGGGTGCTCCTTTTACTGAAATATGTGAATCGTCGAGACTTCATTGGAGGTGAACTGGTCAACCAGTTGGCTGCGCTGAGAATGCAGAAATCTGAATATGAACAAGTGCTGAAGCCTTTGATAGAGATGGTGGGTCGTCACTGAGAGGCCATTACGAACTCGACTCAGCGTATCGACTTTCTGGAAGGCGGGGTTGAAGAATTGGAAGCCGAACTAGCTCTAACAAAGGTGAATTGCGGGAGCTCAGGGATGCCGGGGTGAATGATGTAGAGGAGGTTGTTGCGACTGAGGGACAAGTGACATTGGCTCAGAGCGAACTGGACAACCTCCAGATTCGGGAGGACCAATTTATGGAGATGGCGGCCTTCCCTTTTGTGGGCATATTGCCTTTTGATGAGATTTTTCATGGGATGTGGTAAGCCCCATCGATCCATATACCCCTTTTTTGTCTTCTCCCTTCTTCTCTCCTTTTTTAATCATTGTACGGCAAGGGTATGCCCCAAAGATTATGCTCTAAAAATTTTGAAAGAAGAAGGGAATTTTTTTTATCTGTGTGCACTTTTCTTCATGGTTGAATTTTTTATTCGCAGCCCCCAAGATGTGATTGTAGGTAGTGACCTTTTTTTCGCTGGAATATTTATTAGAATAAGATTTATTTCTACTAAAAAAACGGTGACCAGAGTTAGTATACAGGAGAGCGCTTACCCTTTCAACAAAAGGATGGGGGATCACTCCACCGTAATTAGCACGCGGGCCATCAAGCGGTTTATGAGATAATCAGCTTGTTCATTGAAAGTGGCTGGAGTGTGATAGAGTAGTTGCCGAAGGTGAGATGCCCAACGTCAATATCCACTAACGAGGAGGATAGGTTTTTTTTATTTGTCAGCCTTAGATGAAGGGTCAAGGCCGAGGGTAGTGCGTTAGCTAGCTTGGATGAAGAATTCGGCACCAGCGGGGTTTAATTGTTGGCATGGGATTAATGTTGAAGCAAGGGACGAAGGGTTTCATGTATGGACCCAAACAGAAGGTCTAAGCCAAAGGAGTGGGGTGAATCCCAGTGGGGCTGGGGATTAGTGTCAAGGTAAGGAAAATGGTTTGTCATTGACTTAGATAGAATGTCTAGGCCAAATGTTCTATAGCGGTCCCGGTGGGGCCGGAGGTAGGTGCTAACTAATGGGAGAATCTTGATTGGTAAGGACAGAAGGTCTGATGCCAGAGGGATTTATTCATCGAAGAAAAGGGAGTTTCTAATGATGCATGGTAGTATTTCTTTGCTCAATCCACGGGGTGGTCTGAATATTACAGACATTGTCAGATGATTTTGATGATTTATTATTTATTTATTTTACCATATTACTGATTCAAGCGCCCTTTGGGGTTTTCACTGGAGCTTGCCCCTTCTTACTTTTGCCCACGCACCTTCTCAGGTTTTCACGTGGCAGGGTACCTAATTTTGCTCGTAGCGCCCTTTCAGGTTTTCACCATGACCAGGTTTTAAGCCCTTATTACCCTAGCTCGGTGGGACATTTGAGCAAGTTCAGCGGGGCACCTTAATTTTAAGCCCCCCCTTTTTTTACTAAAGCTCAGACAAGATGACTATCTGTAGGCACCAGAAAGGTGTGTGCGTGTGGGTGTGCGGCCTTCCTTCGAATTGTTGCAGCGACCTACATTGCACGGATTAGAAAAATAGAAATAGGGTGATCGCCAGAGACTGATACCTGAGCCTCACAGGAGTGATGATCGCAAGTGCCTTAGAAACGAGAGAATGTGGGTTCTTCTTGTCCTCATTCTTGGTCGGCAAAGAACGGGGAGCTCTGCAAGATGGACGAAGTTCCTGCAAATTAACCAGCAAATAGAGAGTAGACCATTAGACCGTGGAAGTGTAGTACATGCTCAGAGAAGTAAAGAAAACATGCAAATGGGGTCTATCGTAGCAGGAAGGGGGTTGGGAAGGGGTGTTGGATCCCCTAGCTGATTTTGGTAGTTAAGTTTCAATGATGACAAATCTTGTGTGTATGTGTCATTGAGAATGTTCATTGAAGAATGATAACCAAGGAGTTCATATCTTGATTATCTTGTTCTGCAGGATCAACATCCATGATGGAGATCACTTAGAAGTCAAAGGAATGCTTGAATGAGTACCTTGTGGTCTACCTAGACAAACATGTGGTACATATCATGTTTTTTCTACAAGAACCTCTGGTAAGGCCTAATGTTCTAAAATCCTTCATTAGATGAATTTCTGGATTAGAAGGCTATCAAGTCTAGCTACGTCGACCTGCTCATGCAGTGTGTCAACTCGATGAACCTCCCAGCTTCTCAATTCTGCAATATTTGTATGGGTGCGTCGACCCCATCTCCATGGCGTCGACCTCACTTTGAAATTTCAACCTAAGTCAAGCATTCTCTTTTTGATAGCGTCGACCCCACCTTAGTATTGCATCGACCCTTCTATGTATTTCATGCAATGTGTTTTCATGTATATTTCTCATGAGGTTTTGAGCTTGCAACTTGGTTAATCAATTCATGTGAACCTTGGTAGAAATTGGTAAAATGGTACTCACACCTTGTTCATATGCATATCCTTAAGTTCTATGATGTTTAGTTGTGTTATTTGGGCTTTCATGCATATCAGTCATGTGTTTTTAATGTTTTCATGAGTATGCTTCATGGATATTTATCTTGGGGCTATTGAGCTTAAATCTCACAAATCTTCCTTTCATTTCTGCATGTTTCAAGATTTCGGTCGACCAATGGGCCACCTGCGGTTGACCAATACAGCCAGAATTGGCCAGTTGAAGAAATCTCAGAGTTCGGTCGACCGACCGAAGGACTTCGGTCGACCGAAAATGCCAGAGCTGGCCAGCCCAGAACCTGTGAAATTTTTGTTGACCGACCCTCAATTCCGGTCGACCGATTACGGCGGGCGACCCATTTTGATTGAGTTTGAAACCCATTAAGCCCAGTCCATTTGGGTTCATATTTGGCCCTTTTGCCCCTAGGGTTATCATACATATATTAGGACATGTTCTTTGAGGTTTAGGCATGGGTTTTATGGTCTTTTCATACATCTCATATGGGCATATATATGAGCTGTGATTTTGGAGAGAACGTTAAAAAGGGCTAACACTTTTCTATCTTGTAGGAGAAGAAAGGGAAGAAGGAGAGGAGGATAAGAAGATTGGGAGATATCATCTACATCTTGGCATTTTTGAAGATCATGATAGAAGAAAAAGAGAAGCGGATTGAAGAGAGGAACGAGTTGACGTTCAAATCGATGCCATTCATCTTCCCTCCGACCTGAGCATCAAAGAAGATCATCTACAACCCTTTCATCATATGAGGATTTATTTCTTCAGCCTTTCTACACATATTCTGATGATTTCCATTCAGTCTTTGAGCATGTATTGAATATTTTCTCATTTTTATGAACTACGAATTTGTGTGTCTTGAACCGTCTGCTTACGGTTGTGGGTTTATTGTGCTGCGGCTGTTGCAGCTCGTGTGTGTGTGTCTTGATCCATGGCCGGATAGTGTAGGAGACGATGTCTTTGTGTGTTTAGAGCGTAAGCTCCTTGCTCTTCAGTTCGAAGCGAGTGGATTCTCACCGTTTCGGTGAGGGGTGGATGTAGGGAGTCCGTCATGGTCCCGAACCACCTAAAAAATTTGTCTCGCATCTTACGTGATTGTGGTTTGATTATTCGTATTGTTCATCCTTATCGTGTGAGGGCGGAGAGTTCGATAGAACTGATTTGTTTAGAGCTTAAATTTCATTTCATCATATTTTGTGTTGGTAGTTGTTTTTATTCTGCTGCGTAAAATTTTAAGAACTACCATTATATTTGGCCGGGACAATTCAACCCCCCTTCTTGTCCACGCGTGCATCTAGGGACAACAATCTGGTATTAGAGCGAGGTCTCTGATTTTTAGGACAACCTCACGGTTGTAGAGCAAAGATCCTTTGCTATGGACAACAAGGGAATGCTGCCCGAGAGACATTCGATGCACCGACCACCTTACTTTGATGGGTCTAATTACCCATATTGGAAGAATAGGATGATTGTGCTCCTAAGGGCACATGAATGTGAGGTGTGGAGTGTAGTGTCCAAAGGTCCTTATGCATTACCTGAGAATGAGGATGAATAGGATGATGAACAAATTAAAAAGGGTTATCCTAACTATAAAGCTATGAATATTATTCAATGCACAATACATCCTAACGAATACTCACGTGTTTCTATGTGTTCATCTGCGCAGGAAATGTGGAACAAATTGAAGGTCATTTATGAAGGCACTTCAGAAGTACGGGAGACAAAGGCAAATCTAATGGTTCAGGAATATGAGCTATTTATAATGAAGCCCGAGGAGAGCGATATGTATGCAAGGCTAAGTGAGATTACAAACAGCTTAAAAGCCTTAGGAAAACAATATTCAAACCAAGACCTAGTTAGGAAGGTGTTGCGGTCACTCTCATCGCCGTGGCACACAAAGGCGACCGTCATCGAGGATTCGAAGGATCTCACCACACTCACGGTGGATCAATTGATCAGGTCGCTTATGGCGTACGAGATCAATATCATGAAGCCAGCTGAGGAGGAAAGCAAGAAGAAGAAGACGATTGGACTGAAAGCATATCAAGGATCATTTGAAGAGAGTGATGCAAGGTCTAGCATCGATAGCAAAGAAGAAGAGCTGATGACTCTCATCACAAGGAGAGCTAGAAAATATTTCAGAAGAGCAAGAAGAGAAGGAAATTTTTCGAGAAGATTCTTGAGAAGGAACACCAACAAGAAAGGGAAGCCAAGCAAGAAAGAAGAAATTATCTGCTACAAGTGTAAGAAAGCTGGCCACATGAGGGGTCAATGCCCCGAGCTCCAGAAAAAGCTGAAGAAAAACAAAGGAAAGAAGCCGAAAGCAATGAAAGCAACTTGGAGCGACGAGGACTCGGATAGCTCCAAATCAAAAGGCGAGAAGGATGAGCTGGACGAGCTGGTCCAGAACTAGTGTTTAATGGCGAATGGAGAAAACTCAGAGGTATATTCTGATTTCGAAAACCTCACTGCTAAATATTGCCAGTTAGATTATGCTGACCTATATCAGAAGTATAAGATGTGAAACAATGATGACAAGAATCTGAAAAAGAAGTTTCATGATTTGATTAGCTCTTTTAATCCATGTGATAGATGTAGCTTCTTTGAAATGCAAATTGAAAATTTTAAAGAAGAAAAAGAGGATTTTCAATCTAGAATAACTTCGTATGAGGATGAGCTAGGATGTTTGGAAGTTGAAAAATAAAGTGCTTATGAAAATGTGGAGAAGTTGAAAACTGAAAATGAAGAATTAGTAAGGGAGTTGGATGAACTTAAATCAAGATTGAATGAATATGAGAAATCCAAGAAAGAAATAGAAACCAACTTCAACACCATGCATGATGAGTTAAAGAAATTGAAAGATGTTGTTCAAAAGAAATTAAAAGGAAACCAAAGAATTGGTGAAACTAGCAATGGAAATGCTAGGAATGAAGAGAGTCGTGTGGGATACACACCCAAAAAGAAATATTCATTTGTGCGAAATCAATTTTAGAAATCCTTTGATTCATGTTGCTATTCCTCTGCTAATCCTTGCATGAACTCATTTGTAAATCAGTCAAACATGCATAGGAAGAATTACTTTAGAAAGCCAAATGTCACTTATTTTTACTGTGGTATGTTCGGACACTCCATGTATGTATGTGATTTAATGAGGGCCGATGATGAATGGTTTGAGACGAAGAACATAATGCATTTTTCTCAAAGTACAACGAACACTTCGGGACCCAAGCTTGCTTGGGTACCTAAATCAACTTGAGATTTGTTCTTGGTTGTGCAGGTCTGTCTAAGATCCAAGTGGAACAAGTTGTACCTGGACAGTAGATGCTCTAGACACTTGACAGGCAATAAGGATCTCTTTTCAAACCTGAAGGAAAAGGATGGAGGACTAGTTACCTTTGGCGGGAACGACAAAAGTAAAATTGTGGGAATTGGTCGGATAGGTAAGAATCCAAACCAGTCTATTGATGATGTTTTGCTTGTAGATGGATTAAATCATAGTTTACTTAGTGTTAGTCAATTGTGTGACAAAGGTCACCAGGTCTTTTTTAAATTTTCACATTGCACAATTGTAGATAAACACACAAATGAAATAAAATTCACTGGGCTTAGAGAAAACAACACTTATACAGTTGATTTTGATAGTTTACCAAATGAAAATTTTTGTTTAATAAGTCGGATGATGCATGGTTATTGCATCCGCGACTAGGACACGCTAGTTTTAGTGTTCTTCCTAAACTGTATATAAAATAATTGGTTAGAGGTTTGCCAAAGTTGAATTTTGATGTAAATAAAATTTGTGATGCATATGCTATGGGGAAATAGACCAAGGTATCTTTCAAGTCTAAAAATATGTCACCACTTCTAGACCCCTTGAACTCCTTCACTTAGATTTATTTGGTCCCACTATGACACATAGTCTTGGAGGGAAACTATATGAGTTTGTCATTGTAGATGATTACTCGAGATTCGCTTGGGTATTATTTTTAACCCATAAGAATGATGCTTTGCAGGAGTTCGAAGATCTTTGCATGAAATTACAAAATGAAAAGGGGTATCATATCAAGGCAATTCGGAGTGACCATGGAAGAGAATTTGATAACCATGCCTTTGATGATTTTTGCAAGAAATAGGGGTTTACATACAACTTTTCAGCACCTCGAACCCCACAACAAAACGGAGTCGTGGAACGGAAGAATAGGACACTCATGGAGATGGCGAGAATGATGCTTGCTGAAAATAGCTTACCAAGGTATTTTTGGGCCGAGGCGGTGAGCACGGCCTGTCACATCATCAATCAAGCCATGGTAAGACCAATACTCAAGAAAACTCCATATGAGCTATATAAAGGTAAGAAACCAAACATTACATATCTTAAACCTTTTGGTTCAATATGTTATATTCTGAACAATTTTAAAGAAAATTTGGAGAAGTTTGCCACAAAGAGTGACAAAGATATATTCCTTAGATATTCATCATCATCTAGAGCATATCATGTATATAACATGCACACTCTTGTGGTAGAAGAAAGCCCACATGTGATCATTGATGAATATACCTTAAGGTTGTCTGATGAAGATAATCATTTTTTGGATGTAGGGCCTGAGGAAAGAGGAGAAGCTGTTGACAAGGAAAAACAAGACGTGGATCAAGCGGAGTCGAGTAACAAAAATGATGAAGCTCCAGTCGAAGATGAAGCTGAACAAGAAATACAAGTTGAAGAACTCCCAAGGCAATGGTTGTTCCACAAAGATCACCCACAGGACAATATCATAGGAGACGTGGAATAAGGCGTAAGGACAAGGGCTTCAATCAGGGACGTTGAAAATTTTGATAATCTTACTTTACTTTCTAATATTGAACCCAAGTCCGTAGATGAAGCATTAAATGACAACTTCTGGATCTTGGCTATGCAGGATGAATTACACCAATTCCAAAGGAATGAGGTGTGGTTTCTTGTGCCTAGACCCAAGAATCACCCGGTGATTGGTACTAAGTGGATTTTTCAGAACAAACTTAGTGATCAAGGGGTGCTGATTAGGAATAAAGCCCGGATAGTAGCCAAAGGCTATAGTCAAGAGTTAGGAATTGATTTTGATGAATCATTTCCACCCGTGGCTAGGCTTGAAGCTATTAGAATATTACTTGCCTATGCATGTTCTAAAAATATAAAGCTTTATCAAATAGACGTTAAAAGTGTTTTTTTGAATTGTATAGTGAAGGAAGACGTCTATGTTAAGAAGCCACCGGGATTTTAAAATGAGAAGCACCCGGACCATGTGTACAAACTTGATAAAGTTTTGTATGGTCTGAATCAAGCCCCCCGTGCATGGTATGAAAGGCTAAGTACTTTTCTTTCAGAAAATGGCTTCAAAAGAGGTAACATCGACCAAACACTTTTCATTAAGAGTTGCAATGAGCATATGCTACTCGTACAGGTATATGCTAATGATATTATTTTTGGAGCCAGAACTGATTCATTGAATGATGAGTTTGTTAAATTGATGTAGGGGGAGTTTGAGATGAGTTTGATGGGGGAGTTAACGTTTTTCTTGGGTTTACAAGTGAAGCAATTGAAAGATGGAATCATTATCAATCAAAGTAAATACACAATAGAGCTCATCAAGAAGTTCAAATTCGATAATGCAAAGCCACAAAAGACACCAATGTCAACAACCGTCAAATTGAAGAAGAATGAAAAAGATAAGTCTATCGATTAGAAACTGTTTAGAGGAATGATTGGTTCTTTAGTGTATTTGACTGCTAATAGGCCGGATATCATGTTTAGTGGTTACATGTATGCTAGATTTCAATCCAATCCAAGAGAATCACACATGTTAGTGTTGATTTATATTGGTTCCTTCGCAAATGAATATGATGTCAACAATAGAAATATGAATGAGCCATGTGCAATTTGCAATCAACCTATGAACATGTGCAGCATGAACCTTGGCAATCAGCATGGACTCTAAGCATGGGCATGCCATCTCTATCAGAAATAAGCAGGGGAAAATAAAAAACACACGCTGGGGTGTGGAGCAAGGGAATAAAGGAAAACACACCGTAAGTGTGGAACAAGCAAGTAAAAGCAAGTAAAGAAGAGATATAAGGAGAGAGAGAGGACTACTGCCCAAACTAGAGGATTGTGATGGCCACCAAAGCAATTTAACTAGCCAAAGCTAAGATAAATACCTTGGAAAAAGGTGAATGCAACACCCACCCACGGGAGAGAGAAAACTACACTTTTGTGAACAATAACAGTCAAAGACTGGTGCGCCAGAGAAATTAGCAGTCTTACGATAAACCGCCAGAAAACCTTAACGCTCTAATATACAACCGCCAGAGAATCGCAGAACAGCAAGCTTTGGGACTTTTGATTTCCACTTCTTCCAGCCAGCCAGAAGACTTGGGCCTCATGCTATAGATGTTGTAAACCTGCAAAACGTGTAGAGAACACAGAGAAACAACCCAAATTAGCCCGGTGACAAGTGCAGTAACTATTAGACAAAGAAAACTAGAAACATGTAATTAGAAGGGTGGATACTTGGGAGGTTGGTTTTTTTAACCCCTGTGGGGCGTTTTAAAAGATAGGAGGAGGTTTTAAAATGAATGCAGAAGATGGAAGAACATGAGAGAGGAAGAGGGAAGATGCTTTGATGCTATGAGGGGTAAAAGAGAGCTAAAGAAGAAATTAACACTAAAAACGCTTGGAACTTGATACTCCCTGGACTTAGGAGGTAGATGGATGTGGGAAGTAGTTCTCCTTGATTGGTTCTAGTTCCAGGATGCGACAGCACTTCGACGCGAACTCCAGAAATCTCTCCCTTAACCCATGAAGTCAAGGGTTCTATTTATAGACCCTCAAACTCTCTGGACGAGTTGGAGAGAATCCAGCTAGAAAATAGGATGATTCTTAGCAAACTCTTGAAGATAATACTCCCAAGAGTCCATAGAAGCAAACAGAAGGTTCTGAGGATGTGTATAGAGGGAGAAATCATCAGATCAAACTCTTAATCCGGCCACGGAGTAGCAGAGAAAGAGCAGCCCTGCTAGAACTCTCTGTCTGATGAAACAACCTTACGATAAACCGCCATAGCCATTTGACAGCTAAAGGATGGACCACCACCCTACGTTATCCAACAATAGATAAGGCCAACGGGTGAAGTTTTCATTATAAGGACTCTGCAAGAAGGTGGCGGTCGATGGTTCACGTGCCAGATGCATATGACGGTCCCATGATAAACCGCTAGAGCACAACGGATAAGATAAGATAAGGCTTGAGGAAGGCTATTTGCTTTTGGACTCTAGCGTCAGCAAGCGGTCAAAAACAAGAGCGCTACACGTCAGCAAACGCACCAGGGATAGGTCGCCAGAGACAATGGGGTGGTAAATAGCATGAAGGCTTGCCAAGCTTCATCCAGCGAACAAAGAATGAGGAGCGAGACCCAACCAAGGAGAGATGACCCAAGAAATTGGCCTCAAAACTAACCAAGAAGGCCCAGTAAGGGTGAACAACTCGGAGAATCATAAAGATGAGCAAGAAAATGACCCAACTTATTGGTCATATCATGGGTGTCAACAGATGCCCCTCCTTAACGTCCTCTTTGCAGGGGAACGAGCAGAGGTGAAGTGAAAGCGACATGGAACATGGAGGTGAAATGGAAATGAAGCGGAGTGGACTGAAAAGTGGGTGTTAAGGTAAACGACACTCGTCCCTAACCAACGAGGGATAGGAATCTTTCGGAAAACTTCGAACCAATCACAAGGGACGGCAAAACCGAATGACACATGCCTGGAGGAACTAACAACTAAGGAAAGGAAAACACGACCATCCTCTTCATTGGAACACACAGCTGATAGGCAGTCGGAGCAAGCGAAAAAGCAAAGAGACGAATAACTAACTCCAGACAGGAATCCTTAGCTAACCAGACCAAGTAAACAGACCAAAGGAAACCTTCCAACTCAGAGTGGAATGATTCTCCTTACTCAAGACCATGGACACAGTTATCCACCATTACTAAGACACTCAGACAGATGAGGGCACATGAATGCTCAATGATGCGCATGATACATGCTGGGCTAAAATAAAGAAATCATCAAAGCGAATGCAAAAAAAGAATAAAAATAGCAAGATACTCGAGAATAATATTGCTAGACTGGATAAATTAGGGTCAAGATACTATCTGCAATCATGGCGTGCAAGATAGAACCATCGTCCCCTAACTCTTCTAACCTAACGGCCTATCCAACGATTAAACATGCGAACTTAGATCATCATCATTTTTGTTAAAGGGGAACATCAGATCTTGGAACACATGAATGACCAGCCGATTCTCAAGGAAATATATCATAGGTAACATACAGTAATGCATTAAGGGATTAGGGATCGAGATACTTACCTAACTTACCTGCCTGGCGAGCTATGGCATGACATGATGGCGTTCATGATTTTTTTGCAAAATAGAGGTTAGCCATCATTAAATAGATCCATAAGATAAGCATTAAAGCACATCAGCACCAATATATATATCCTTGAAGCATGAGAAGCTTTACAATTTATCAAATAATTTAGCCCAAAAAATGGTCTAAGAATGGACTGCTATAAAGACTCTGACGGCCCAGACATGGACCGCTAAGGTACGTCGGTTCACATCCTTCGAGGAAGAAGCTCTGATGAAAAATGGTCGAATATATGACCGCCAGAGTAGTGTGACGGTCTTACGATAGACCGCTAATTTTCCTGAGCATTCAAAAAAACAAACCGATCGTTCGGTTCCTCCCATTCACGCATTCAACCCAAAAATGCCCCAAAAAATGCCCCAACCGAGATACCCAACTCAACTCCGGTGAGACCCACCGGCGACCCAGACCACCAGCGGCCACCGCGATGATGAATAGGAAAAAGAAGGCGATAAAATGCCTTCAACGACGACTAGAGAGAGAGAGAGAATGCCGCCGCCACCGGAGGCGGAGGTTTCGACGAGAGATGAGGGGACATCGGCCCAAATGGAGCGAGACGACGCCCCCACGGTCGAGGAGGATCCTAGGGAAGCTCCGAAGGAGGAGGAAGAGGCTCAGACGGTCGGAGAAGCCCCATAAAGGCAAAGGGACGACAATCATCGGAGGTAGGCCGACGGCCCCAAAACCCAATTTTTTCACTTTTTTCAATTTTTTCAATGGATGCATGCCTGTGAATGGATAAGGAAATGGGTCTGGGGACCCATTGGGGCAGATTGTAGGCCATTTTGGCCATTTCCAAAGATTGGGGAAACGGGGAAGATAATGCCCGTTCACGGGTACCGTAGCGGTCGTTCCAGTGACCGCTACAGCATCCGACGGCCCATATGGGGACCTCTAGAGAACTCAGACGGCCTATGATATGGCCACCAGAGGAACCAGTGGCAGAATATGAATTTCGTGTTTTTTGTGTTGTTCCTTATCTGATTTTTTTGTTGTTTTTGCAATAAAAATATGATGCAATGACTGACTCGATGTCCTAACTGTGTGCAAGGGAAGAGATGGACCAGAATCTCATGGCTATAGGTTCGGGCGGTGTACCAGGCACTGCCCGATTACCAAAGGGATAGGCTGACCACTATGGGGTTCAGAGAGGTTCTGAGCATCGAGGTCACTCGAGTGGACACGGCCTTGCTGTATGCTTTGCACGAGAGGTGGGACCCGATCAGCAGGGCATTCATCTTCCCTTGGGGTCATATGATCCCCACACTGGAAGACATAGCGAGGATTATAGGACTGAGGGTCCATGGAGCAGCGATGACTGGCTACACATACACCGATTACCGAGTGATGGCGGAGGAGTTGCTTGGGCTAGACCTGATGAGGCCGGGACACCACTCCTCGCAGCTGGCACGGGCGACGCTCAAATAGAGCCTGGGGCTGAGAGGAGCAGCTATTTCAGTGGGAGAGTTACCTGAGTGGTATAATGATAGAGTAGTAGAGCAGATAAATCCTAGAGTGGCAGCGGAGGCAGGACTAGAGGGCGACATGATCCTTAGATGCTTCCTAATCCTTCTGTTTGGGAAGTTGCTATTCACCACCAGAGCAGACGGAGTGAGTGTCAGAGTCCTCCCGCTATTGGGGGATTTGGACCGAGTTGGGAGCTACGCCTGGGGAGCTGTAGTGTTAGCCTTCCTGTTCGAGTCACTCAACACTACCGACCGACAGACGATGCTGGGCGGCTTCTCGCCTTTCTTACAGGTAAATGCTTCTAAATGCTAAATGCTTCTATTCATGCTTATGATTATGATTCCACTTGCTATATGCTGATACTGATGCTGATGCTTTGACTAATGCAGATCTAGAGCTTCCTATACCTTCCAGGGATCGGGCGAGGCACAGAGTTACACCCAGAGCGGATCCCCATCGCGATACGGTGGGTCATTGCCAGGGATATGGGGTCGATCAAGCGGTTGACCTGGGCCATCTAGGATGATATTGACTCGTTCCCCTATGCATCGGTAAATTCCCAGACTTAAACTCTTCTATATGCTTTAAATGCTTCTACATGCTTCTAGATGTGGACTTGACTGCCCTTTCAGGTGCACTGGACACCATACCGAGATGAGGGCCACAAGGGACAGCCGTGGGTTGAGGCTTCCCTGGCATACAATGGACGGGACATCTGGTTGCACTGCATCCACAACGTCGAGCCCCTGCACTACCGGCTCATCTTGAGGATGAGGGGATTACACCAGCCTGAGGTGAAGTTCCCCGGATGAGACGATGAGTGCCCCGTGAGGTCTTCAAAGGGTCTCAGTGGCGACATCGATTGGAGTGATCGAGTGGCCGAGCAGGTCAGAGACTGGACTCAAAGGGGCCGGGTGGTGCGGACCCGGGACGACAGGGATGAGGCCTACCTGAAGGCCTACACCCGGAGGTATGGAGACCAGGTCTTCCACGACGTCCAACGACTGGTATGATTCCTAAACTCAAATTCTATTTATTTAATTAAATTATTCCTATATGCTCTGAAATATACTTGATATACGCAGCTAGACCCCCAGGGACGCATTGCGGAGCTCCAAGGGCTCTTACATGCGACGATCCAGTAGCGGGATGAGTACAAGACTGCGCTAGATCTTCTGGTGAGTTTTCTAAACCTTGGACTTTAATGCCTATGCTTGTGCTTATGCAACTTGACTGACCTTGACTTCTAAATGCAGAGAGCCGAGGGAGCGCAAAGGGCGAGACCCGACGCATCATCTTCTTTGTCATAGCCTGCGGGAGGCCGTGCCGAGCGAGATGTAGACTTCGCTCGGGCAGTTACTCGAGTCAAGGAGGCCGAGGCTACCCTTGCGGAGTGGGTAGGCAACCTTTGACTTCCCTTTGACTCATATGCTTTATGTTTATGCAAATGTTTTGACTGACTATGATGGATGCATATGCAGGTGAGAGAGTTGACCACAGCACTGGCCGAGGTGAAGCGTGCTCGAGCAGAGGCAGAGCGGCTCCAGGCAGAGGTTGAGAGATTGAGCGCGGGGTTAGCAGATTTAGAGCACTACCAGACCGAGGCACGAGAGGCTCGGTGCCAGGCCTATGACATGAAGATTGAGCTACGGATGATGGAGAGGACTGTACGGATGATAGGCCGCGGACCAGAGCGGAGCGTATCCCAGAGCGGCGCTCGGAGCGGCTCGCTCCCCGACTTCTTGACCGGCTCCTCCGGCCATCGGAGGAATGAGAAGGGGGATAGGAGACGATGACAGGAGAAGGGTAGTACAGCCATGGGCCCGTCGGAAAAGAGGCGTGAGGAAACCGGTGACAGCGGGGGTCCAGGAGAGGGACCCGCCGAGTGACTTGTTCTTACTCTTCCTTTCTTTTGATGATGCACATTTGACTAGTAACAAATGAAAATCTTTTTGTTGTTTTGGTTTACTCTATGCAAATGTGGATGAAGTGTGAAAATGTGAATGTATGTGGCATGCAGACAGGAGGACAACGTGAGAGACGGAGAGAGAGAGTGCGATAGGTTTGACAAAAGGAGAAAAAAAAGGTATTTTCAGAAAACCATGAAATGGTCTACGTTAGAATCGCCAGAGGTGAGTTAGCAGTTGTACCTTCGGCCGCTAGAATGTCAGAGAGAAGGCGGTGGATGAGGGGAAGTGACGGTCCAACATTAGAGCGCCAGAAGACTCTGGCGGTCTTACGATAGACCGCTAGTGCAGAAACTGTGCCAATCCGAGAAGGACTCTCCCATGAGAGTCTGAACTCGGGGAAAAGAGGCCTTAATCTGCACTAGAACTCTCCTAAACTTAGGATAAGGCTACCCAACCCAAATCCTAACACTTCAATACTAAAACCAAGCTCCTATAAATAGGAACACGCTCTAAATTCACTGCTCACACCAATTCTCCGCTACAAGTTCAGAAATTCCATCAAAACACTCAAAAAACACCATGAAAAGAAGTTTTGAAGCTAGTGCCATGGGGGAGAAGATCTACACTGGACCTAAAGTAGCTAGAAAAGAACATGGGGAGCTGCAGAGGCTAACCTCCATCCCCAAGCATCTAAGCTCAAGTTCTTCAAGAGACGTAAGTGGCAATTTGGCTTAAAAGTTGGTTAATTTCTGGATTTTCATTCTTCTTATGATCTTCCTTTCTTCTTCCTCTTCTTTTTTCTTTTCCTCTAGCTTCTTCCTAGCCCAAGATGTTACTCCAACATGAAGTGGGTGGCTCCCTTGCTAAAAGAGCTTCCTTTAGAAGTCATCTCCATCTTGAGGGCATGGCACCTTCAACCCTTGTTAGTCTTGGCCAAAAATTTCCAAAAACTCTCATATGATTGGCCTAGCATTTCAGCCCTTGTGGAATTGTGGCATCCTCAAACACACACATTTGTATTCTCATCCTTTGAAGCTATTGTCCTATTAGAAGAGGTAGAAACCTACCTAGACCTTCCTAAGACCAAGGTGGGGGATGAAGATTTAGTGTGTCATACGGTTGAATCAATAGACCCTTCCTCGGGAGATCTGCAGCCGCATGTCTCGGGGTTTCGCCGGATGTACGCGCAGATCCTGTTGGCTCGGGCTCATAAGGAGATGACGTTGATTCCGATCAAGGAACCCTCCTCCACCGATCAAGGGGAGCCGGCGGTCTTTTTCTCTAAGGCTGACATCCAAGCCTTCTTTCAGGGTCTCCGCACTACTATCATTGCCAAATGCTCTTACGGCAGGCCTGCTATTCCGGAGTTGAAGATCTGTTTGCAACAAAGAATGGCTTTAACGCACGATTTTGTGATCAGCAGATTAAATCAGAGGCACCTTCTGCTTTGACTAGGTAGCGAGGAGGATTTCTTGAAGTTATTAATCCAGAAGAATATCTATATTAAAGGGTACCTGTTCAGGTTCTTCCGGTGGTCGCCGACTTTTGATTTCAATGCCGATCCTGCTACAGCTCCAGTGTGGATAGGATTTCCGGGTTTGCCCGCTAACCTGTATCATGAGAATTGCATGAGGTCGATTGCTGGCAACATTGGGCCTGTGCTCAGAATTCATGACAATACCATTGCTTTGACGGACACCTCAGAGGCTCTTGCGTGTGTCGAGTTGGATTTACCAGCTACTAGAAAGGAGAGAGTTTGGATTGATATGGATGGCGAGGGTTATTGGCAAAAGGTCAATTATCATAGAGTTCCACATTTGTGCTCCTTGTGCCATAAAATTGGTCATCTGGATTCTGATTGTAAAAAGAAAATAGGAGGATCCGCCAGCTTTCTTTCGCGGGGTGGTGTTGGTAATGTGGAGGAGAGAACGATTTACAGGCCTAAGATAGTTGGACCCTCAGCTGCTCGTCAAAATGCCTCTAAAATAAGCACTAGGCTTGTTATAGCTCTACAACAGGGTCTCCCGCAGAAGAATGAACTGCAGGCTAATACAGAAAGTATCCAAAATGAGGTTCATACTAGAAGTCTCATTATTGAACAAGCTGGTGGTGGAGTGGAGGTTGAGAATCCCCCCTCACTCTGTCAACAGTTGAGTGCCAATGAGCTCCCTTCAAACCAAAGTTCGAAGAAAATGTTATCATTTGAGCAATCTACAGTGAATCAGGAACAGGGTAAAATGATATGCATCAGGGAAGTAAGTAGCAAGGAAAGGCATGTGACTGTGGGTAATGAAAATTCCCCCTGTGACCATACTTTTATAGAGACAGGTCACCCAAGTGCTTCGGGCAAAGCAATTCAGAGTCTTACTGATATTACGGTAGATGACTCAGCTGAAGGTGATATGGTAAGAAAGGGACCTGGAGCTAGTTTACTGATGGAATCAGAACCGGATTCGAACACTTTAATCACTGTAAATAAGGTTCTTGCAACTTACAAACATACCACTGGTGGAAATTTGTCTGTGGCAGAGCAGTCAGCCGCTGAGAATATATATGTGCAATACGCGAACCAAAGGAACGTACAAGTGATATCTCAATGCTTAGATTGTGCTCCAACACAGCCAGGTAATAACAAGAAACCACCTTTGACTAGAGCTAAAGCCAAGCACCTTGTTGGCGGCCAACAAACTGACTCTCTTTCCCAATGAATGGTCCAATTTTGATTTGGAACATAAGAGGTATAGATAATGCCAAATCTATGAGAAGCCTGAATAATCATATTAGAACGAATGATGTTAAGATTGTTTGTATCTCAGAGCCTAAGATTCCTGTTGACAAACTGGAAAGTATAAGATGCAGGCTTCACTTTGACAACGCATGCTCCAACCTGGGAGAGGATGCAAAAATCTGGCTGTTTTGGCAACACCCTATTTTAGTCTCGGTTATGCAGAGGCATCATCAATTCATTACGGTGAAGATTAATAATGGAGGTGGTATGGAATATTTTGCTACATTTATATATGTGTCCTGCAATGTGGATTTTAGAAGAGAACTATATGAAGAGCTCATTCGGGCCGGCAGGTTGATTGATAAACCTTGGCTTCTGGGCGAAGACTTCAATGCCATCTTGTCTCCGATGGAGAAGAAGGGGGGCACCTTGGGTTCCCTCATATCTATGACAGATTTTCAAAATTTTGTTGCTGGGGTAGGGCTTATGGATGCTGGTTTTGTTGGCAACCCTTTCACTTGGTCTAATAACCAGGTTGGAAAGAAGAACATAAAGGCTAGGCTGGACAGGGTTCTCCTTAGTGATAGCTGGCTGGAAAGGGCTCCTGCTATAGTTATTAAACACCTGATGAGGGAACCCTCCAACCACTCTCCTTTGCTTATCTACCAATCTCAGGTAGCTACGGGCCCTAGCAGGTTTGTTTTCCAGCATATGTGGCTAGAAAATGAGAATTTTAAAACTATTATAAGGGATGCCTGGTATGCTGCTTCTTCTTCTCATCATAATCCATTCTATTCTTTACAATTCAAATTAAAAGCAATAAAACCTATCATAAAGTACTGGAATAAAAGTGAGTTTGGAAATATCTTTGAAAACAAATTAAGAGCTGAGGAGGAGGTTAAACAAGCTAAAACTGCTTTTGATGCTGACCCATCTGATGAAAATAGAGAAACCCTGCAGTATTTTCAGGCTGAGCTCAGAAGGTGTCTTCATCTGGAAGAAGTATACTGGGGTCAGAAAGCCAGAGTCAATTGGTTTAAGCTAGGTGATCGAAACACAAAATTCTATCATCTTTACACCAAGCAAAGAAGAGCTAAAATGACTATCCACAGACTGAAACTTGAGAATGGTGACTGGTGTAAGGAGGAGGCCACTTTGAAAGCTAAAGCAGTGGAGTTTTTCCAAAAGCAATTTACTTCAGTCGACCTTCAAATTAAGCCTGAAGTTATTGAGCATATTCCTTGTCTTATTTCTGCTGAGGAAAATCAGAAGCTCATTGCTATACCAGATGAGGCAGGGATCAAAAATGCAGTCCACTCCCTCTCCTCGGATAGTGCCCCAGGACAGGAGGTTACACTGGTAAATTCTTTACTTCGTGCTGGGATATACTTGCAGCGGATGTTATTCAAGCTGTGCAGGGGTTTTTCAGAGGCTGCCCCTTGCCAAGAGGTATTACTTCCTCCCTTATCGCAATGATTCCTAAGGTGGCTTCTCCTACAAACTTCACTGACATGAGGCCCATTAGCCTCTGTAACTTCTCTTATAAAATTCACTCCAAAATCATAAGTGGAAGGTTGGAAGATATTCTGCCACAGATTATATCTATAAATCAAGAGGCCTTTGTAAAAGGCAGAAACATTGCCGACACCATATCTCTTGCAGCTGATATGATGACTCAGTTGGGAAGGAAAGTCAGAGGTAATAATGTCATTCCTAAGTTAGATATGGCAAAAGCATATGACAGATTGGAGTGGGACTTCTTGCTATCTGTTTTGAAAGCTTTTGGTTTCTGCAACAGTTTTACCTCCATGATATATAGAATGATGTGCAATTGTTGGTTCTCTATCCTCTATAATGGCTCCCCTACTGGCTATTTTAAGTCCACCAGGGGTGTCAAATAGGGGGATCCGCTGGCCCCTGCACTCTTTATTATAGCAGAAGAAGCCTTGAGTAGAGGGATAGCTAGCCTATTTCAAAGTGGACGGGTCCAATATTACCATGTGCCTCGAGGTTGTGTTAATATTTCTCACCTCCTCTATGCTGATGACACTTTAATTTTCGCAAATGGCAGTTCCAAGAATATTCGAGGTCTGTTGGATTTCATAAAAGAATATGAGCTCTCCTCGGGGCAAATGGTGAACCATAGTAAAAGCAGCTTCATTGTCTCGCACAAAGCCCATCCTGTTGTTATCTGAAGGCTCACTGATATCACTGGCTTTCAACATAAGAGTGGTCTCCAGTCCTACTTGGGAGTTCCTTTATTTGAGGGGAGGAAAATAATCTCCCACTACAAATACCTGCTGGATAAAATTTGCACAAGACTAGAGGGTTGGCAGTCAAAGTTTCTCTCTCAAGCGGGCAGAAGATGTTTGATAAACTCTGTTCTGCATTCAATTCCAGTCTACACTACAAGTGTTTCAAGCTTACCAGCATCTATCATTCGAAACATCAACAAAATGTGTGCTAATTTTTTCTGGAATGGCAAAGATGGAAACAAACGGCACTGGGTGTCATGGTCTAATATCTCAAAACCGATTGAAGAAGGGGGCATTGGTATTAGAAGTCTTCAACATTTGTAGATTTCTCTTGTGGCTAAACAGATCTGGAGAGTTATGTATGGCTCCACTCTCTGGTCTCAATATGCCTCTTCCAAATACATAAAGGGACACCTCAGCCTCATTGATAGACCTTTTCCTGCTGGTGTCAGGAAGGAGGTCTTTAGGGAGGCTAAACAAATTATTCTATCCAACACTCAATGGATTCTGATGGATGGAAACTGGATTGATTTTTTGAAGGATAATTGGTGTGGCTCTCCCTTAGCTCTTTATGCTAATCTCCCCAAGATAACCTTGAGGGAGGCGGTGTCCAACTGGAACCACCCTGTCTGGGACCACATCCCTGAACATTTAGCTATCCAAATCAGAGGTATGCAGCTGCAACAGAAAAATGACAAATGTGTGTGGGCTTTAAACATGGATGGTTCTTTTTCAATCAAATCATCTTATAACTATATACGCCCAAAAGGTTTTAGTAGACAGCCTTTGAGGAAAATTTGGGGAGCCCATATTCCCCCTAGGGCATCTCTTTTCTGTTGGAAGTTACTGCACCTTGCTGTCTGCTGCGTCAAGGATAATCAGGAAGAAAACCTCAATCACCTTTTCCTGGAAAGTCAATTGGCAAAACCACTTTGGAGATATTTCAGATCTTTATTTGACTCTCGGTGTTGCCCCTCCAATTCTATCACTAGTTTCTATTGGGCAGTGATCTGCTCTGCTGATATCAATTCCCCATATGGTTTTTCTGCACTAAGCACTATGCTTCTTATATTGTGGGAAATCTGGAAGGCTCGCTGCAAGCTCAAGTTTGAGGGCAAGGGTGTTTCAAGTTCAATTCTGCAACAGCATATATTGTGGTAGGTTGAGAACTCTTTAAGACATATTAGTTTTAAGAAGTCCCCCACTGTCTCTGAAAGGGATGTTTTAACTCACTACCAGCTCACATTCAGCTGTAAGGTGCAATCACCTAAGATCGTTAGATGGACTTGCCCGGTCTCAAGATTTGTTTTGCATGTGGACGGGGCTGCCAAGGGAAACCCCGGCCATGCTGGTGGTGGAGGGTGCATTAGGGGCAGCAGTGGGGAAATCATCCATGCCTTTTCTTACTACTATGAAGTGGGAAATAACATGGTGGCAGAGGCAAGAGCCCTCCTAGATGGTATGAGAATTCTTGAAAGGAGTCTGCCTCCCTGTTGAAGCCGTATACTCTGATTCCAAGGCTCTTGTTCTTTTAATTAATCAAGGCAATCATCATCCTTGGAGGATAAGTAAATGGTGGGATGAAATTCTGGACATCATCAAGAGAAATGGATGGAAGCTACAGCATACTTACAGGGAGGGAAATACTGTAGCGGATGCCCTCGCATCCCTAGCTTGCCACACTCGGAGAAACCAAGATTTCTACTACTGGAGAGACCTTCCTACCAAGGCCAGTGGGTGTGCTACCATCAATGCAGCTGGTTTACCAAGTTGGAGAATGTGAGCCTTCCGGTTGCCGGCGTTGACGGCTTTTTTCCTTTTTGGTTTTATGTGCAGGTACTACACATTTGTATATCCTTTTCCAATTTTTTGGGTCTTTTGCAGGGGTATGCCCCGAAATTCATGTATTATTTCAAGGTATTAATAAAATTTTGGGCCACAGAATCACACTGGGGGAGTGATACCATGTCTTCCTGCTGGGGAGACGTGCACTTGACCAGCCTATGATTCTGAGGGTCGTTGTTTATTAAAAAAAAAAAAGACCCTTCTCTCATTCTAGGGGATTTCATTCACAACCCAAAATATGTTAGGACCACGATCAGCCCACACCACATTCATTTGATTCCCATGGCTCAATGGATAACCGCCTATTGTAAAAACAAAAGCGGGAGATTTGAAGCCATAGCCAAAGCTACCTCGGTTTGCTTGTGCGGGGTCTTCCTTTTCACCACCATCGACCACCTCTTGGATATCCAAAACCTTAGCATTATTAGTGGGTTGTGGCGGGGTTTATCCATCTCTCAAGCGGTCCTTTCATACCTCTATGAAGGGCTTAGCTCAGCTTGCCTAGGAGGACCTCTCTTCGGCTCCATGATCGTCCTTGAGTGTTGGATGGGAGTGAGACTAAAGTTATTACCCAAGGAAGATTTACCTTCAGCTAGCCGGATATTCGGGAGCCACCCACTCTTCTATATAGGAGGCACTTTTGGATTCTCTTCGTAGGTTGAGTGCCGTACGGCGGATAAGAAAACAAGAGATGATTGGCGCCTCTTCCTCAACACATTGCCAATTGAGAAGTTTGTGATGCGGCCAAGAATTCTACGGAGCACCACCCTTAGAGTTCCTCGACGACAATTCCTAGACTTGCAGCTAGTGGGGAACACTACCCTAATAATCTACAATCCACACCGGTGCCATCTTCAAATTGGGCTATCCCGTACCATAGTTTCTGCACTATCATATCTCCCTCCCCTTCAAGCTAGGAAGATAGGGACCGAGGAGGACGAGCAAGCAGTCCGGAATGCATTGATCATATGGGAAATCAGCCGAGCACGTGCTTGGCAAGCAGAGGTGGCAGAAGACAAAGAAGGATACCGAGCTTATGTGAAAGATTTACGCAAGATCTGGCCTCGCGCGGATGAGAAGTTAAATGTAATTTGATGTTTTTTCTTGATGTATTGAAAATTATCAACCAATTGATGTACAATGAGTTCAGTTGAATAAAATCTTTGAGTTGAATGGATGTGGAATTGATTGCATGATTGAGCTCAAATCTCCCAAAAATAGAATTTTCTGTCTGATATAGCGGTTCATTATACGGCCGCCAGAATTCTCTAGCGGTTCCATGATAAGCCGCCAGAAGAAGGGACTCAGGGAAAACTGAGAGTTTATTGTTCTCGGGAGAGATTAGTGGTTTAATCATAGCCCGCTAGAGAAGGGTGACAGTCTAAGGCAAGAGCGTCAGAGAGGGTTTACTGAGAGTTGAGTTTTTCAGCCTTCAGGAGAGATTGGTAGTCTAATGGGGACCCGCCAAAAAGTGTTGGCAGTCAAATAGTGACCCGCTAGAGAACCAGAAATAGAGAATTTGTGAGCTTTGAATCTTGAGCATTGAACCTGCGTTCTATACACACTTAGACAAAAATAAGTTAGATCTGTTCTTAGGCTCAACCCCTTGCCTACAGCAAGTTAGAGAATGACCATTTCTTGATATTTGGTCAAGGGGTGGAGCCTTATTAAATAGGCGGAAAACGTAATGAGAAAAATGCAATGCATGCAATGCATGCAATGCAGGATGATAGTATTTTTGGATTTTTGAAGATATTTGATTTTTGTGGGTTTTGAAATATATGATTTTTGTGGGTTTTGAAATATATGATTTTTATGATTTTGAAATATATGATTTTTGTGGGTTTTGAAATATGTAGATTTTTTTATTTTGGAATATATATTTTTTTGGATTTTGAAATATGTAAGTTTTTTTATTTTGGAATATATGATTTTTTTTGGATTTTGGAGGCCAATTTCGTCCCGGCGACAAGGGTCCTACCTTACCTACTCATAATCTCCCGAGGTTGGCGTGCTTATGAGATGACAGTTCTTGGCCAGGGCCAATTTGCATAACGGTGATTCTACCGAGGCCATACCCAGAGTACTGTCTAGTCCTAAAAGAGAAAATAGAAACAAGAGGCAAGATTAGACCAGGTATAGAGGTTTTAAAGTTTGAGTCCTTCTCACGACGACCCTTTCAGAGACTTGGTTTGTTGAGCCGGGGCTTTGCGTCCTTCATCGAACCTTTATCCATCCCAGGCACGCATACGACCAGGCTTATAACGTCCCGCGGGAAAACTGTACTGCCACTCTTGCCATGCTTGGTCTTATCTTCTTGGAGCTATGGACTTAAGATACAGATTTTGTGAGATAAATTTTTATTTTCTTTGTTGCGATTGTTGCTCCTTCTTTTTTCTTTCGAAATATTCTTTTTTTATGGAATCAAGTCATAACAGACTGCCCCTAATTGAGACCTCCTCTCATCAGGGTGTCTAGATTAGTCATCGCCCCATTATTTACCTCTTGCCCCTAGATTCAACCGAGGAGAGAAATGGATAGGGACCTTGACTTCCCCCGGGCATGGCCAAGGAGAAAATGGTGTTTACAAAACTGGGGAACCTGACCAGGGACGCCGTGAAGTGTGTGATTTGCCGACCTCGGGGTCCTCCTTCGTGATCGAGAAAGGGACACCTTGCCACCGGGTTTCATTAGCCTGACTCTAGGGATAAAAGTGAATAAGATACAACCCACTCCAAGCTTGAGACAGCTCCTCACCTTCTGCTTTGACTAAGCGATATGTGTTCCCTGGATAAGCCTCTCTAACGACGAACGGACCTTCCCAGTTAGGTTGTAATTTGGACCTAGGACCTCCAGACCTAATGAATTTGCGTTTCAAACCATATCATCTACTTGAAATTTGCGTTCAATTACCTTCTTTTGAAAATAGCGTAAAACTCTCTTTTGATAAACGGACACGTGATCGGCCGCATTCATCCTCTTCTCATCCAAGAGTTCTAGTTGAACGAGCAACGCCTCTCGACGTTCATCGAGATCAAGTTCCTTATCAAGCCGCACCCTTAGGGAAGGGACGAAGATCTCATATGGGAGCACCGCCTCCATCCCGTAGGTAAGAGTATAGGGGGTTTGCCCCATAGGAGTATGGACAGAGGTGCGGTAAGCCCATAGATCTTCCACTAACCGTTCAGGCCAATCAAAAAATTTGTGAGATTCGCATGTTTTCTTTATAATTTTAAGAAGGGTTTTATTAGTGGCCTCAGCTTGGCCGTTGCCTTGAGGATAATATGGAGATGAATGATGCAATGCAATATTGAACTTCTTACATAGGTCCTTGAGCTCTTGAGAGATGAATTGGGATCCGTTGTCAGTGACGATGCTGCTTGGCACTCCGAACCGCGAGATAATATTCTTCATGATGAAGCGGCACACCGTTGTTGCTTTAATCTCCGCGTATGCCTCTGCTTCGGCCCACTTAGTGAAGTACTCCGTAACGGTAAGGATAAAGGATTTTTGCTTGGTTTCAGAGCTAGGATCACCGAGCGGGCCGACAACGTCGAAATCCCACATGAAGAAAGGCCAAAGAGCAGAGAGAGGATGTAGAGATGAAGCTGGAGCGTGGATTTTATCCGCATGGAGTTGGCATTTAAGACACCTCCAGACATAGAGGGAATAGTCTTCCTCTAGAGTGGGCCAATAATAACCCTGCCTAAGGATCTTCTTTGCTAGAGCCTGGCCATTGACATGACCTCCACACTCACTAGAATGGCCTACTTCGGCCACCTTCCAAGCATCATCATCGTCCAAACACCTCATGAGCATTCCATTGAGAGCGCGCCTGTACAATTCCCCAATAATGATAGTGTACCTCGAGGCGGCTCTTCTGATAGCCTTACACTGCTCGGCATTTGCCCCTTCAGGGAACGATCCATCTTTGCAATACAGCTTGATTTCATGATACCATGGCAATTCTTCTTTTTCTAGGATCTCTTCTAATTCTATTAGAGACACTTCCTTTAAATCTTCCTTCTCAGCCCTAGCCTCCACAGTCTTCCTAAGGTTGTGATACCAAGGATCCTGAAGAGAGGGAGCATCTAACCTCTGAATGACGATAGTCTCCGTGCTCCGACTGAGGGGAAAAGATAGAGAGGAAGCAAGCGACGCTAGCGCATCAGCAAGAATATTCTGAGATCGAGGGGTATGGATGTAGATTAACTTACGAAATTGTCGAGCCAAGAGAGTGATCAAATCTTGATATGGCTTGAGCTTTGGGTCACGAGTGCAGTAAGTGGATAGAACCTGCCGCAGGACGAGCTGAGAATCTCTTATGATGTTTAAGTAGCGTGCACCTAAGAGATAGGTATGCTTCAATCCGGCTAGGAGAGCCTCATACTCGGCGATGTTGCTGGTAGCAGGAAATTTGAGCTGGTAAGCAAAGGGAATCATCACCCCTTCCAAAGTGAGCAGCACGGCACTTATCCCTCGACCTTGGGAATTGAGCGCACCATCAAAGTGCAGAGACCAGAAGGGATGATGGGTAAGGACAGAGAGATGCTCATTAGGGAAATCATCCTGAATAGAGTCTGTGCAGGGGATAGAAAGATGGGCAAGATGCTCAGCGATGGTATATCCTTTGATTGCCTTCTGAACGACGAATGTGATATCAAACTGAGAGAGGAAGCTTTGCCAGCGAGGTAATCGGCTAGAAAGAACATGCTTTTCTAAGAGATAACGAATCGGGTCCATTCTAGAGATCAACCTAACTGTGTGGGCTAGAAAGTAGTGTTTGAGTTTCTGAGCTACCCACACTAAGGCGGCACAAGTCTTCTCTATGGCGGTGTATTTGGCCTTTGCCGGGTGAAATAAACTGGAGAGATAATAAGCTACCCGCTCATTGCCTTCGTCATCTACTTGTGCTAAAATCGCCCCTAGGGAGTCCTCGATGATAGAAATGTATAGGATCAGGGGTTTCCCAGGGACAGGAGGTTACAAAATCGGGGGATTGGTCAAATATTCTTTTAAATCCTCGTAGGCCTTTTGACAAGCTTCGTTCCATTCAAACTTGACTCCCGCCTTTAGCAATTCATAAAATGGGCGGCACCTCTAAGAATGTTGGGATATGAATCTTCTGATGAATTGTAATCGACCAATCAATCCTCGAAGTTTCATGATATTCTTAGGCGGGGGCATCTCCATGACGGCCTTTACTTTATTAGGGTCAATCTGGATCCCCCGTTTGCTGACTATAAAGCCTAATAGCTTCCCTGAAGAGACTCCGAAAACACACTTCTTTGGATTCATTTTTAACTTATACTCCCTAGCTCTCTGGTTCACCTTAGCCAGAATAGAGGGGTGTTCTTCTTTAGTTCTCGACTTCACCAAGATGTCATCCAAGTAAGCTTCCATATAAACATGCATCATGTCATGGAATATAGCCATCATTGCCCTTTGATAGGTGGCGACGGCGTTCTTCAAACCAAACGGCATAACCACATAGCAGTATGTGCCCCAAGGCGTGGTGAAGGAAGTTTTCTCTTGATCTTCGGGAGCGAGACGGATTTGGTTATAACCTAAATAACCATCCATGAATGATAATGCTTCATACCCGGCGGTGTTGTCCACCAAGACATCTATGTGAGGCAGCGGGAAATCATCTTTGGGACATGCTTTGTTAAGATCCCTGAAATCAATGCAAATGCGCACCTTTCCATCTTTCTTGATGACAGAGACTATGTTCGCCACCCACTAGGGATATAAAACGACTCTGATAAACTTGGCCTTGTATAATTTATCAACCTCGTCCTTAATCCGTAAGGCCATGTGGGGGTGAAATCTCCTTGACCTTTGTTTCACTGGTGTTGCCCCTGGTTTAAGTACAAGTGGATGTTCCACTAAAGAGGGGTCAAGACCCGGCATGTCCTCATAAGACTAGGCAAAAGAATCACTATACTCCCTTAGAACCTTGATTAGATCTTCTTCTACCTGCGAAGGGAGATTAGCGGCAATGATAATGGGCCTAGGGTCTTCTTCAGTTCCCAGATTTATTTCCTTTGTAGGTTCATCCACCGCCGACGATGGCTCGTCGAATCTCTTTAATCCTTGTGCATACAAATTGGCGGTGTCATCTATATTGCTGTCCTCATCATCGACTGGGTCTTTTTCATCCAGGACTTCATATACACCTAGTCCATCGTCGCTCCACACCCCTTCTTGCTCCTCATCGTCTTCTATCACAATCGCCGTAGCTATGAACTCTGGACACTTCAGAAGGGCACGACATCGCTGAGCTAGATCATGCAAGAACTTATCAGGAATGGATTTGGAATGACACGCAAGCGGGCGCGGCTCAGGCTCGGAATGGTTGGAAGACCTAGAACAAGACCCTACTTCTCTAGACCTAACAGACTCTACCTTCCTAGACTTGACGGACCCTACGTCTAACCTAGGAGAAAGGAAATCTAGTGGGAAGGAAGGAGCAGGGACCTCATGCCCCTGGGAGGAGGATGGAGACAGGATAGCGTAATCTTCCACCGAAATCTCCGTTTCAAATTTGACATTTTTTTTTGGAGATCAGTGGAGATCATACAGCAAGAAGGAGAGGACGGTGGAGGAGGAAGCTGGAGATGGAAGAGAGATGGGAACAAGACATCGAAAAATGGATCGAGAAGAAGAGAACCACATTTCTAAGAGATTAGATGAGGGGGTCCACAGAGTGGAGAGATCAATGGGTGGGCATTGCCCACAAGCACAAGGTATAATCAACACCTCGGTTGGCAGTTCCGTTAAGAACGGATCAATCATGATCGGAGGTAAGCGAGGTATGGATTCCAGCTGCTGGAAGAGAGACATAAGATGGGAGGGAGACCAAGTAAAGACAGCGGGCAAGCTCCCCTTTTCCCGCAAACGGTAAGCTAGTTTCTTGGGCTTAAACTGTACAAGCCGTACCTCTTGATTTTTTTGGCAGCTTTCATCTTCATAAAATAGCTTTTCGAAGGCCTACCTGTAATCAATCATATCATCAACTGGCCCTTTCGGAAGCAGCAGCGAGCTGGCAAACACCTGAGCTGCATTTTCTCCTGTTTTAGGCTGACTCGTCTGTGCTTTCAAGGTGCCGGGCTGGAGAGGATCTCTAACAAAATGTTGATGATAATCCTAGGTCAAGGGCCCAGAATTGCCCAAGATTGATAATGCGGACTCTTGATAGCCGAGGCCCCTTCTATTCAATTTTCTTCCTTTGGGCACTGGTTTGGTCCGCCCTTGCAGTTGTGCACCGAGGCCTCTCCCCAACTGATAGCCCAGTTCCAATATAATATCCCAGCCTTTGGAATCTCGGATCTGGGACTTCACTTTAATGTTGACGGGTGTAGTGGCGGGCTTGCGTGGTGTATACGCCCATGAAAAATCCAGATCCAATACAGAAATAACTGGCCGAGTGCTGGGCCATAGAGTTGGCAAAATCTTCTCCGATATAGCCTTTACTGACTGGACGGTGGACAAGCTTTTCACCTTAACCACCCTCCCTTGAAAGGGGAATTTGAGGCACTGATGAGCAGTGGATGGCACGGCGCTAAGAGTATCAATCCATGGACGACCCAAGATAGCCTTGAACATAGGGTCGATGTCCAGCACATAAAATTCAATGGGCATAGTAAGAGGCCCAAGCTCAACCTGAATGGTGACAACCCCGTGACATGCTCTTTGTGAGTTGTCCTAAGCTGCTATGGTAGTCATGGTAGGCCGTAGAAGCTCTTTCGATAAATTGTAGGCCCTGAGAGTGCTGAGCGGGCAAACATTGATAGATGCCCCTGTGTCAACTAATGTTGCATCCACAGTGACTTTGTTCAAAATAATAGTAATGCAAAGCGACATCTTCCGAGCTTCTGGAGGTACTAGCTCATTCTTGGAGAATGTGATTGTTGGTCCCTTAGCCAATGCTGTAGGTAAAATGTCAACTGCCATATCTTCACTAACCATCACCTTCTGAAGAAAATTCCTTAGTGCATCTTGGTGAAGGGTATATCTTTTGGCGGGCACTCGATCTAAGTGATGCAACAAATCATATTGGGTACCCGGTAGTGGCTCAGTCTCTTCTTGATCGGCAGTCGGTTGCAAGGACTGGGGGTTAGAAGTAGAAGCATAATTGCGATGAAACAAACGCCCGCTCCACAGGGTGAGACTCTGTGCCGGCACGGTATCTGATGACGGTATAATGAGCCCGATGGGATGAATGATTGGTGTAGAAGAGGGTGCAGTGGAAATAATGGGAGCGGGAGTGGAGATAACGGGTTGTGGTGAAAGGATAATGGGTGGAGGGTTAGTTGTGGGTACGGTGATAGTGGGCGCAGGCGAAGGTGGAGGTGTAAAGGTAAGCAGAGGCGTGGGCGGAGGGCTAGTCATAGTGATGGTAGTGGGGGTGACGAGCAATAGGTGAGAGGTTGGTGATGGACTGGAGGTAAAAGAGGTAGTGGATGGAAGGACAAGTGATCTAGCAGGCAGAGGAGAGTTTTGATATGTGGGCGTAAGGATGGTGGGAGTGGAGGGGGTGCGGTAATTATGGTGGAGGGCCGAGACTTGTTGTACTGAACCGTCGTCATCATAAGACCACCCGGCATCAGGAACCGGGGGTTGAACAAGGTTAACCTGAGCTGGTGCCGGCGGCTGAGGCTGCCGAGCGGGAGAATGATTCGGCATGGGGTTTTGATGGATCCCCAAGTCTTGAACTGGCTGCGGTTGTTGCTGTAGTGGTTGCTACTATGGCGGCGGTGCCTGTGGTTGCTGCACTTGCTGCCTCGGTGTTTGCCTTCTCTTCTATTTTATTTCTACAATGGCCTTGTGCATTTCGGCTCAGTCAATGCGGTGTCCTTCGTGTAGGTCATAGACCAAATCTCTGAATTGGAAGCATCCTTCGATTGTATGCCTCGGCTGCCTATGGAACATGCAATACTTAGTCTGATCAACGGTCGGGTTCCAGACGGGCTATTCCGGAGGGAGTTGAATGGCATTAATAGATAAGAGAGCCGAGAATATGTCCGTGAGGGTCTCAGACAAAGGAGGGTATTGGGCTCTCTTCAGAGCCGGGCGCTTATTATTGTTTTTGGTGTAGCCGTTGGGTGGAGGGACATTATGGTATTGCGAAGGTTGTGGAGGTTATTGCGGAACGGGGCAGGTGTTTTGTGGAGCGGCGAAGGTAGGGTTTGGTGGAGCAGAGAAAGCGGGTTGTGCATTTTGTGGGGTGGAGAATTAGGGAGTGCGGGGGTTTTACGGAAAGCGGAATGGTGCGGACTGGAAGGGGAAGGTGATGGCTTGCACCTGTTCATTCGTTTGGACCCCCTCGGTGATAGGCCCTTGAGGTTTCTTATGGTATTTGGGCTTTTGGGCCTCAAAGAGTGAGTGGATTGGGGAGTCCTTAAATTGTGTCTGAATGAACCGGACCCGGTTATACAGTTGGTGCATATTTGCTATGTCATTCATTACCAGAATGTTGCGGAAGGTCGGAGTAGCATTGGAAATCAACAATTTGACCTTCTCTTCCTCCAGAATATGGCCTGGCACCCTGGCGGCCATCTGCCTCCATCTATTGGCATAAGTAACAAACTCCTCGTCTGGTTTCATTTTCTCAGCCACCAAGGCTGTGAAAGAGTATTCTGGGCCGACCCTGTCATGAAACCGCTGAATGAACTTGTCCTTCACTATCTTGAAACTCTCGGCATCTTCCAGTGGCAGAGAGTAAAACTATTCAAGTGCAACCCCATCTAATGATCAGCGGAATAAGTACGCCACAAGGTGATCATCATATTGAAACTGGGCCGATTCATACATGAAGTCCCTCATATGGATGAAGGGATTGCCATTCCCATCATACTTGCGATAATTGGCGAGCTCGGATTGTGGGGGGAATCGAATATTTTAAAAGCTCGAAACTGGAACGTTTGCCAAGGATTGTGGGCCAACCCGCTTCTGGAGGAAGTCAAGTTGTTGTTGCATGGTGGCCCATTTATCTAACAACTCCTGCTCCCTAGATGGAGTAGGGATGGTGAAGGAAGGAGGTTGAATCTGAGGAGCAGAAGGATAAACATAAGGAAGATGAGGAGGAGTCCCAAGATGAGGGGAAGCAGGATAAAGAGATGGAGGAGGAGGAGGGAGCCCATAAGCAGGGTATTGGGCCGAATAATGACCCAAACTAGGATGAACTTGGGCCGCCCCCCGCTGAGGACGCATAAAATCAGCTGGGCCCACAAGAACTTGTGGCCCAGATGGAATGGCCTGACAAGGATCCATTTGGATTGAAGAAGGGAGAATGGTCTTTCCCTTGTCAACAGATTGATGGGCCGACCCAGAATACTGGCCCGCTTCAAAAGTAGAAAATCTGATGGTCCTAGGTTGGACCGGAGTAAGGTCAATTGGCTGGGCTGAATGGCGGACCCATCAACCCTAGGCTGAACAATGGAAGTATTCGATAGGCCTTGCGTAATCGTGGAAGGTGGGGTGTTGGGCCCCTGCATGGCCTGATAAACAGCCTGAAGTTGTGCCGGATCTAACTGGGCCATCATTTGGAGAATAGAATTGGCAGAAGGAGGAGGAAGGGATTGAGTGGATTGGGCGCCCTCCATAGGGATGGAGGACGGAGGAGGGACAGACCCCTCTCCAGAATGGAAGGAGATAACCCTAGAAGAATCCTCTAGAAGCCCTTGAAGAAGAGACTCCTCTTGGGAACGGGGGAGATCAAAAGAGGCCATGGTGGACTCGAAGAGAGGATTGGAGTAGAACTTGGAAAAGGAATTGCCCCTAGGAGATGACTCTAGTGAACGAAAGCAACTCCACATGCAAATTCAACACCTTGGCAAAACGCAAACAACACAAAACAAACACATAATGAGTGACTTAAACTAGATGGTTTTAACAAAGATGTAAGTGAGAAGAAGATAAAAAACAATCAAAGTCAACCAAGTTGTCTAGATGATGCTCAAAGTTTTTAATTATTTTCTCCTTTAGAACCTTAGTAGCTTGATTAAAATGTGCTCTCAACAATAGGTTCTTATTAGGGAAGAGGTATATGGCTTGGTTAACTCTAGATGTAATCACTCCCTCACTTATGCAATCCTAGACACGGTGTGGGAAAGGTACAACCGGCCCGGCGTCCGTGTGGAAATCCACGGCTCGCGGGGACTTATGGAGGCCCCGGATGTGATCTCCTAGTCGGCCCCAAGGAATATGGAGACGAGAGGTTCACACACCAAGGTAGGAGAATGCAATCTAAAGTATGAATAGTGAATGGCCCTATGTGTACCGGAGTGCATGCAAATTCTAACCTAAAAACTTATAATCCAATATGCACATAATGATATGAATATGCCAAACAACTAAGGAGGAGACTAGATAGCACCCAAATATAAAAATCACGGTAGAAATTGTAGAAATAAACTGCACCTCGGGATGTGTACCTGTCACTGGAGTGGCGGTCTAATATGATAGCGCCAGAGAGATGAGACGGTCTAATAATAAATCGCTCTTAAGCCTTTAACGGCCGAATGTCCGACTGCCAAAAGACCCAGAGAACCAGAAATAGTAGGAAATAAAGGGAAAATCCGGGGGAAACATGGGCAACTGGGGTAAAATAAAGAACATCATGTAAAATAGAGATCCAACATGATTGACACTAGATGTCCCACCGTGATCACCAAAAAATTATGTTGATTTATATTGATTTCTTTGCAAATGAATATGACGTCAACAATAGAAATATGAATGAGCCATGTGTAATTTGCAATCAACCTATGAACATGTGCAGCATGAACCTAGGCAATCAACATGGACTCTAAGCATGGGCATGCCATCTCTATCAGAAATAAGCAAGGGAAAAGAAAAAACACACGCCGGGGCGTGAAGCAAGGGAATATAAGAAAACACACACCGTAAGTGTGGAACAAGCAAGTAAAAGCAAGTAAAGAAGAGATATGAGGAGAGAGAGAGGACTACTGCCTAAACTAGAGGATTATGATCGCCACCAAAGCAATTTAACTAGCCAAAGCTAAGATAAATACCTTGGAAATAGGTGAATGCAACACCCACCATGGGAGAGAGAAAATTGCACTTCTGTGAATAATAACGGTCGATGACTGACGCACCAGAGAAATTTGCGGTCTTACGATAAACCGCCAGAAAACCATAACGCTACAATATACAACCGTCAGAGAACCGCAGAACAATAGGCTTTGGGACTTTTGATCTCCACTTCTTCCAGCTAGCTAGAAGACTTGGGCCTCATGCTATAGATGCTGTAAACCTGCAAAACGTGTAGAGAAAACAGAGAAACAACCCAAATTAGCCCGGTGACAAGTGTAGTAACTATAAGATAAAGAAAACTAGAAACATGCAATTAGAAGGGTGGATACCTGGGAGGTTGGTTTTTTAACCCCTGTGGGGCATTTTAAAAGATAGGAGGAGGTTTTAAAATGAATGCAGAAGATGGAAGAACATGAGAGAGGAAGAGGGAAGATGCTTTGATGCTATGAGGGGTAAAAGAGAGCTAAAGAAGAAATTAACACTAAAAATGCTTAGAACTTGATACTCCCTGGACTTAGGAGGTAGATGGACATGTGAAGCAGTTCTCCTTGATTGGTTCTAGTTCCAGGATGCGGCAGCACTTCGACGCGAACTCCAGAAATCTCTCCCTTAACCCATGAAGTCAAGGGTTTTATTTATAGACCCTCAAAATCTCTGGACGAGTTAGAGAGAATCAAGCTAGAAAATAGAATGATTCTTATCAAACTCTTGAAGATAATACTCCCAAGAGTCCATAGAAGAAAAGGGAAGGTTCTGAGGATATGTATTGAGGGAGAATCGTTAGATCAAACTTTTAATCTGGCCACGGAGTAGCAGAGAAAGAGCAGTCCTGCTAGAACTCTCTATCTGATGAAATGGCGTTACGATAAACTGCCATAGCCATTTGACGGCCGAAGGATGGACCACCACCCTACGTTATCCAACAATAGATAAGGCCAATGGGTGAAGTTTTCGTAATAAGGACCTTGCAAGAAGGTGGCGGTCGATGGTTCACGCGCCAGAAGCATATGACGGTCCCATGATAAACTGCTAGAGCACAACGGATAAGATAAGATAAGGCTTCAGGAAGGCTATTGGCTTTTGGACACTGGCGTCAGCAAGCGGTCGAAAACAGGAGCGCTACACGTCAACAAATGCACCAGGGATAGGCCGCCAGAGGCAATGGGGTGGTAAATAGCATGAAGGCTTGCCAAGCTTCATCTAGTGAACAAAGAATGAGGAGCGAGACCCAACCAAGGAGAGATGACCCAAGAAATTGGCCTCAAAATTGACCAAGAAGGCTCAATAAGGGTGAACAACTCGGAGCATCATAAAGATGAGCAAGGAAACGACCCAACTTATTGGTCATAAAACGGGTGTCAACAGTTAGCAGTCAAAAGGAATTTTAGATATTTGATAGGCACTACGGATCTTGGTCTTTGGTTTCTGAGTAGTTGCAATTTTGAATTAGTAGCTTACATTGATTTCGATTACGCTGGGTGTTTAGTGGATCGTAAGAGCACGAGCATGTATTGTCAATTTCTTGGAGGTTGCATGGTTTCATGGGCCTCTAGGAAACAAAACAGAGTGACATTGTCAACTGCTGAGGTCGAATACATGGTTGCAGGCAGTTGTGTAGCCCAAGTGCTATGGATCCAATAGCAGTTAATTGATTTTGGTATTTCTTTGAATAACATACCCATTCTTTGTGATAACACCTCTGCCATTAATATTTCTAAAAATCCAGTTTTACACTCTCGCACAAAGCACATAGAGATTCGACACCACTTTTTGTGAGATCATGTGAGTAAGGGTCATTTTGAGCTTATACATGTAAATACTGAAAACCAACTTGCATATATTTTTACTAAACCCTTATCTCATGAAAATTTCACAAGAATAAGAAGAGAACTAGGAATTTGCTGTTTGAATGAGTAAATGTTCATATTAGGCTTGCATACACACTTTTGCTTCATTTTGCAAATAACTGTCCAGTTTTGCATACATAGAAAATACATTTAATCTCATGCTTTAGATTGCACATATCCTTGCATATTTGTGAATAGGAATAATCTTTCATCATCTTTGCATTCACATGCATATGCTTGTACATACTCTATATACTTATATGCTTGAATGCCATGATTTTCTAGTATATCAAATGGTGTTTGTGGAAGGTTGGATTATGTCTAGCTGGAAACTTTCACTATGCAGGTGGTCTTCGGACCTAAGATCTCCGTCACGTATCGGAAATCATCTTGCATGAACTTAATTCCAAATCTTTACTTGATTGCATGTATATACTTTAGAAATTATTTTTTTTGAAATCTTCTAAGACCTTACATCCTTGATAGATAAAATATAGTGATTTTAATCATTTGTGAATTATGACATATACAAAGGAGGAGGATTCGTTTCCAAATTTGCATACATTTAGGGGGAGTCATAGCCATGTTATGGCAATTTTATTTTCAACATACAAAGTAATTACCCACACACTTTGCACATAATGATGCATATGACTTTGATTGATAAGGATTTTAGAACTTCTTTTCAACACTTTAAGGGGAATAAAATTTCGACATGGAAATTAAGAGTAATCGTGAAGAAAAAGCTACCTACCCCACAAACACTCAATAAGTGGTATGTGGAACCGAGAAGTCGGGAATCCCCACTGAAATAAATGAGGAAACTTGCGTCGAATGGTGAAGCAAAAATCCACAATGCATGACGAATCCTAAGAGTCGAGAATCCCCATTGAGACACATGAGGTGACTCGCGCTGAACGGTGAAGTCCAATAAAAGAAACAAAAAAAATGGGGTTGTGCGAAGCTGTCGATAGTCGATGATCTAAATAGAAATGTAAAGAGAAAAGAACCCTCTAGTGTTCTTTAGAAATTCTGATCATATCCATATATTTTGAAGTTCATTGCTCATTGCCTCACATTTCACTCTTGGGTACTATTGTGATCAATGTGTAACTTGAATTTGTTCTTCTCATGATTTTATGCAATGCCTCTAGCCTATGCATGCACTACCTTTTTTGATTATGCTTCATGTCTCACAATTTGGTTTTGAATCTACTGTTCACTTGCTATCCTTCTACCCCACTAAGGGGGAGTTATAGTATTACATGATTGATTATCTCTCATGCTTGCTTGCATGAATAATTTCATACTTCATTTCACATAGATACATCTCAAGATCATACATGTAAATAATAGCTTAAATAACCCTAGTGTCATTCGATTTTTGTTGATGACAAAAAGGAGGAGAACAAAGTGCATTTCACTTCTAGATATTTCATGGTTTTCTAGATATTTCATGGTTTTCATGTTCATGTTTTAGTACTCGATACTTCATAGTGTTCATACATGTTCTTCATACATGTTCATAGTTCTCAGTTTTCATGTTCATAATTTTCATATGAGCATATCTCATAGTTTTAACATCACAAGTGTAGATACAATGTTTGTCATGAGATTGTCATTTGGAATTCATGCACACATAATGCACAAGACGTTTTGTCATCACCAAAAAGGGGGAGATTGTTGGATCCCCTAGCTGCTTTTGGTAGTTAAGTCTCAATGATGACAAATCTTGTGTGTATGTGTCATTGAGAATGTTCATTGAAGAATGCTAACCAAGGAGTTCATAACTTGATTATCTTGTTATGCGGGATCAACATCCATGATGGACATCACATAGAAGTCAAAGGAATGGTTGGATGAGTACCTTGTGGTCTACCTAGACAAATAGGTGGTAAATATCATGTTTATTCCACAAGAACCTCTGGTAAGGCCCAATGTTCTAAAATCCTTCATTAGATGAGTTTCTAGTTTAGAAGGCTATCAAGTCTTGCTGCATCGACCAGCTCATGCAGTGCGTCGACCCGATGAACCTCCCAGCTTCTCAATTCTGCAATATTTGTATGGGTGCGTCGACCCCATCTCCATGGCGTCGACCTCGCTTTGAAATTTCAACCCAAGTCAAGCATTCTCTTTTTGATAGCGTCGACCCCACTGTAGTATTGCGTCGACCCTTCTATGTATTTCATGCAAAGTGTTTTCATGTATATTTCTCATGAGGTTTTGAGCTTGCAACTTGGTTAATCAATTCATGTGAACCTTGGTAGGAATTGGTTAAATGGTGCTCACACCTTGTTCATATGCATAGCCTTAAGTTCTATGATGTTTAGTTGTGTTATTTGGGCTTTCATGCATATCAGTCATGTGTTTTTAATATTTTCATGAGTATGCTTCATGGATATTTATCTTGGGGCTATTGAGCTTAAATGTCACAAATCTTCCTTTCATTTCTGCATGTTTCAGGATTTCGGTCCAGCAATGGGCCACCTTCGGTCGACCAATCCAGCCAGAATTGGCCAGTTTCAGAAATCTCAGAGTTCGGTCGACCGAGCGAAGGACTTCAGTCAATCGAAAATGCCAGAGCTAGCAAGCCCAGAACCTGTGAAATTTTGGTCGACCGACCCTCAATTCTGGTCGACCGATTACGGCGGACGGCCCATTTTGATTGAGTTCGAAACCCATTAAGCCCAGTCCATTTGAGTTCATATTTGACCCTTTTGCCCCTAGGGTTATCATACATATATTAGGACTTGTTCTATGAGGTTTAGGCATGGGTTTTATGGTCTTTTCATACATCTCATATGGGCATATATATGAGCTACAAATTTGGAGAGAATGTTAAAAAGGGCTAACACTTTTCTATCTTGCAGGAGAAGAAAGGGAAGAAGGAGAGGAGGAGGAGAAGATTGGGAGATATCATCTACATCCTGGCATTTTTGAAGATCGTGATAAAAGAAAAAGAGAAGCGAATTGAAGAGAGGAATGAGTTGACGTTCAAATCGATGCCATTCGTCTTCCCTCCGACCTGAGCATCAAAGAAGATCATCTATAGCCCTTTCATCCTATGAGGATTTATTTCTTCAACCTTTTTACACATATTCTGATGATTTCCATTTAGTCTTTGAGCATGTATTGAATATTTTCTCATTTTTTTGAACTACGAATCTGTGTGTCTTGAACCTTATGCGTACGGTTGTGGGTTTATTGTGATGCGACTGTTGCAACTCGTGTGTGTGTGTGTGTGTCTTGATCCGTGGTCTGATCGTGTAGGAGATGACGTCTCCGTGTGTTTGGAGCGTAAGCTCCGTGCGCTTCAGTTCGAAGCGAGTGGATCCTCACCATTTCGGTGAGGGGTGGACATAGGGAGCCCGTCATGGTCCCGAACCACCTAAAAAATTTGTCTCACATCTTGTGTAATTGTGGTTTGATTATTTGTATTGTTCATCCTTATCGTGTGAGAGCGGAGAGTTCGAGAGAACTGATTTGTTTTGAGCTTAATTTTTTTTTCATCATATTTCGTGTCGGTAGTTGTTTTTATTCTACTGCGTAAAATTTTAAAAACTACCATTGTGTTTGGCGGGGACAATTCAACCCCCCTTCTTGTCCACTCGTGCATCTAGGGACAACAAGGGGGATGGCCGAGACCTTCGACCATCCGCCTTCCCTATGTTTTAGATTGGAAAATCTCTTTAAAATAGGATCTAGGAAAATCTAGCATGCATGAATGCAATAGAATGAACTAAAACGTAGCAAGATACGGGAATGAAGGGTGAAAGGCGGGGTTTACCCATAAACCAACAGAAGGCGGCCAACAGTGTGGCCGTTCAAAGGTGGTAGGTGGCCATGTCGATGGCCGCCTCCTGGAATTGGGACTCTCTCGTGACAGAGCTCTTCGACTTCAGATTCTGCTTCTCGGGGAAAGTCGGGAAGGGTGACTCTCGTGCTTACAGCCCTCTGGACCCCAAACTAGCAGCCACTCCTCTTCCAAAATTTACCAACCACCCGTGAGATGGTTCAGAACTGGGTTTTGTATGTTCAGGAGATTTCCCTCCATCCCCACAATCGAAAGTCAAGTACCTGTGGGACTACGCGTGCCTGCACCTCTCGAAGTGGGAACAGGTGCGGAGTACGTGCCCAGAGTGGGCGGATCATGGAGTTGAAGGACAATTGCCATGAGGCAGCCAGGTCGATGGCCGTTCAAAGGAGCTGGGCGGCCAATGTTGTGGCCGTTCAAAGGAGCTGGGCGGCCAGCAGTCTGGCCGCCTTGAGGTATGGGCGGCCAAGAGTCTGGCCACCTTGGGATGTGTGGGGGGCCAGGTATCTGGCCACCTTGGGGTTCTGGGTGGCCAGTACCCTAGATGCCTAGGGATCAGTGCAAAAAATATATATAATACCCTAAAAAGGATGAGACAGGGTGGAGCCTACCTAAACAAGGATGAGACCCCACACTCCCAATCATCCAAGATAAAAAGTATCACTTCTATGATAGCTAGACAAGGTCCGTGGGATGTCCAAAGTTAGGCGTCTACGCTGTCGTTAATAAGGTTTTATACATTGCTGCAAATGGAAATGGTCTAAGCCAATAGGTTATATGCATCGGTTCTAACAGGGTGTCAGACACCGACGCAGCCATAACGTTGGCATTGGATTTATGCCAAAGCGAAGGATCAGGTTTATCTAGCTCAGGCGAGAGGTCTAGGCCAATAGGTTGTGTGCATTGGTTCTGATAGGGTGTCATACACCAACATAGTTGTATAATTGGCACTGGGGTTATGCCAATGTAAGTAATTGTGTTTCTTTGACTCAGGTGAAAGGTCTAAGCCAATAGGTTGTGTGCATTGGTTCTGATGCGGTGTTAGATACTAACATAGTCATATCGTTGGCATTGGGTTTATGCCAACGCAAGGAATCATGTTTCTCTGACATAGACGTAATGTCTAGGCCATACACCTCGGTTGAGATGAAATGTCATGGGCACCGAGTTAAATGGTATCATTAGCACTGGGTTGATGCCAACGCAAGGGATCAGGTTTCTCTGGATTAGATAAAAGGTCTAGGCCATACCCCTTGGCTGAGATGAAATGCCATGGGTGTCGAGTTAAATTGTATCATTGGCACCGGGTTCATGCCAACACATCGGATCAGGTTTCTTTGACTTAGACTGAAGGTTTTGGCTATACCCCTAGGCTAAGATGAAATGTCATGGGTGCCAAGTTAAATTGTATCATTGGCACTGGGTTCATGCCAAAGCAAGGGATCAAGTTTCTCTTGCTTAGATGGAAGGTCTAGGCCATTCCTCTCGGCTGAGACGAAATGTCATGGGTGCGGAGTTAAATGCTATCATTGGCAATGGGTTCATACCAATGCAAGGGATCATGTTTCTCTGGCTTAGACGGAAGGTCTAGGCCATACCCCTTGGCTGAGATGAAATGCCATGGGCACTAAGTTAGATGGTATCATTAGCATTGGGTTCATGCCAAAGCAAGGGATCATGTTTCTCTAGCTTAGACGGAAGGTCTAGGCCATACCACTTGGCTGAGATGAAATGTCATGGGTGCCAAGTTAAATGGTATCATTGGCACAGTGTCCATGCCAATGTAAAGTATCAGGTTTCTCAGACTTAGATGTAAGGTCTAGGCCATACCCCTCGGATGAGATGAAATGTCATGGGAACCGAGTTAGATGGTATCATTGGCATTGGGTTCATGCCAACGCAATTGATCAGGTTTCTCTAGCTTAGATGGAAGGTCTAGGCCATGCCCCTCGACAGAGATGAAATGTCATGGGTGCCGAGTTAAATGGCATCATTGGCACTAGATTCATGCCAACGCAAGGGATCAAGTTTCTCTGGCTTATATGAAAGGACTAGGCCATACCCCTTGGTTGAGAAGAAATGTCATGGGTGCCGAGTTAGATGGTATCATTGGCACTAGGTTCATTCCAACACAAGGGATCGAGTTTCTCTTGCTTAGACAAAAGGTGTAGGCCATACCAGCCGGTTAAGATGAAATTTCATGGGCACCGAGTTAAGTGGTATCATTGGCACTGGGGTTATGCCAATGCAAGGGATCAGGTTTCTCTGGCTAAGATGGAAGGCCTAGGCCATACCCTTCATCTCAGATGAAATGTCATGGGTGTCGAGTTAGATGGTATCATTGGCACTAGGTTCATGCCAATGCAAGGGATCATGTTTCTCTGCCTTAGACGGAAGGTCTAGGCCATACATCTCAGCTAAGATGAAATGTCATTGGCGCTGAGTTAAATGGTATCATTGGCACTGGGTTAATGCCAATGCAAGTGATCGGGTTTCTCTGCCTTTGATGGAAGGTCTAGGCCATACCCCTAGGCTAAGAAGAAATGTCATTGGCACCGAGTTAAATGGTATCATTGGCACTGGGTCCATGCCAACGCAAGGGAATAGGTTCTCTGGCTTAGACAGAAGGTCTAGGCCATAAATCTCGGTTGAGATGAAATGTCATGGGCTCCGAGTTAGATGGTGTCATTGGCACTAGGTTCATGCCAACGCAGGGGATCAAGTTTCTCTGGCTTAGATGAAAGGTCTAGGCCATACCCCTTGGCTGAGATGAAATGTCATGGGCGCCGAGTTAAATGGTATGATTGGCACTGGGTTCATGCCAACGCAAGGGATTAGGTTTCTCTGGCTTAGACGGAAGGTCTAGGCCATACCCCTCGACTGAGACGAAATGTCATGGGTGCCGAGTAAAATAGTATCATTGGCACTAGGTTCATGCCAATGTAAGGGATCGGGTTTCTCTGGCTTGGACGGAAGGTCTAGGCCATACCCCTCGGCTAAGATGAAATGTCATGGGCACCGAGTTAAATGGTGTCATTGACACTGGGTTCATGCCAAGGCAAGGGATCAGGTTTCTCTGGCATAGACAGAGGGTCTCGGCCATACTCCTTGGCTGAGACAAAATGTCATGGGCACCGGGTTAGATGGTATCATTGGCACTGGGTTCATGCCAACGCAAGGGATCATGTTTGTCTGGCTAAGAGAGAAGGTTTAGGCCATACCCCTTGGCTGAGACGAAATGTCATGGGCACTGAGTTAAATGGTATCATTGGCACTGGGTTCATGCCAATGCAAGGGATCAAGTTTCTCTAGCTTAGACGGAAGGTCTAGGCCATACCGCTTGGCTGAGATAAAATGTCATGGGTGCCAAGTTAAATGGCATCATTGGCACAGGGTCCATGCCAATGCAAAGCATCAGGTTTCTCAGACTTAGATGGAAGGTCTAGGCCATACCCCTCGGCTGAGATGAAATGTCATGGGCACCGAGTTAGATGGTATCATTGGAATTGGGTTAATGCCAACGCAAGGGATCGGGTTTCTCTAGCTTAGATGGAAGGTCTAGGCCATGCCCCTCGGTTGAGATGAAATGTCATGGGTGCCGAGTTAAATGGTATCATTGGCACTGGGTTCATGGTGACACAAGGGATCAAGTTTCTCTGGCATAGATGGAAGGTCTAGGCCATATCCCTCGATTGAGATGAAATGTCATGGGCGCCAAGTTAAATGGTATCATCGGCATTGGGTTCATGCCAATGCAAGAGATCATGTTTCTTTGGCTTAGACAGAAGGTCTAGGCCATACCCCTCGGCTAAGATGAAATGTCATGGGCATCGAGTTAAGTGGTATCATTGGCACAGGGTTCATACCAATGCAAGGGATCTGGTTTCTCTGGCTTAGATGGAAGGTCTAGGGCATACTCGTCGGCTGAGACGAAATGTCCTGGGCACCAAGTTAGATGATATCATTGGCACTAGGTTCAAGCCAACGTAAGGGTTCATGCTTCTCTGGCTTAGACGGAAGGTCTATGCCATACCCCTCGATTGAGATGAAATGTCACGGGTGCTGAGTTAAATAGCATCATTGGTGCTGGGCTCATGCCAATGCAAGGGATCGAGTTTCTCTGGCATAGACAGAAGCTCTAGGCCATATCTCTCAGCCGAGATGAAATGTCATGGGCGCCGAGTTAGATGGTATCATTGGCACTGGGTTCATGCCAACGTAAGAGATATGATTTCTTTGGCTTAGACGGAAGGTCTAGGCCATACCCCTCAGCTAAGATGAAATGTCATGGGCACCGAGTTAAATGGTATCATTGGCACTGGGTTCATGCCAACGCAAGGGATCTGGTTTCTCTGACTTAGACGGAAGGTTTTGGCCATACCCCTCGGCTAAGCCGAAATGTCATGGGCGTCGGGTTAAATTGTATCATTGGCACTGGGTTCATGCCAATGCAAGGGATCAGGTTTCTCTATCTTAGACGGAAGGTCTAGGCCATACCCCTCGGATGAGATGAAATGTCATGGGTGCTGAGTTAAATGCTATCATTGGCACTGGGTTCTTGCCAATGCAAGAGATCTGGTTTCTCTAGCTTAGACGGAAGGTCTAGGCCATACCCCTCAGTTGAGACAAAATGTCATGGGCACTGAGTTAGATGGTATCATTGGCACTGGGTTGATGCTAACGCAAGGAGTTAGTTTACGTGGATTAGATGTAAGGTCTAGGCCAAGGGTAAGATATTTGATCCCACTGGGACCGAGGGTTGGTATCCTCCAATGGTTGTTTCTCACAGAAGCTCCAAAGCACACATTCATTTATCAGGGAGTGTACATTTTAACTGATCACCGAGCTGAGGAAGAGGCGCATGATATAGTTTCATATGTTTCCTATTGAGGGGTGGTAATTGAACTTCCCCTTGATTGTTAATGATGACATATGCACCCCTTTCATAAACTTTCTAGACCACATAAGGTCCTAACCAATTTTTTTTTAATTTGCCTTTGGGATTGGCCGCCATGACTTCTTTTCTTTTGCCCATGACTAGGTCTCCTTTCTTGAATTCACGCCCTTTGATGAGCTTGTTGAAGGCGCAGACCATACGGGCCCGATAGACTTGTATATTTTGTTGGGCCTGAAGCCACTTCCCTTCTAGATTGGAGAGCTCCTCCAGTATTCTTTCTATATTTGTTCGGCCATCCTCAACCAATTCGTGCTAAATTGCAACTCTTAGTGACGCTATCTCCAGCTCTATTGGGACAACTGCTTCCGATCCATATACCAGAGAAAATGGTGAACAACCCGTTGAGGTCTTATACATGGTGTGGGTACGCCCACAACATTTCGTAGATTCTTTCTTCCCAGTCCTTCTTGCTAGAGCTGACTGTCTTGGCCACAAGGGTGCAGAGGGTTTTATTAAAGGCTTCAGCCAACCCGTTTGCCTGCGGGTTGTATGGAGTGGAGGTTCTCCAACCAATTTTAAACTTTTCGGCCAATCTATAGACTTTTAGATTCTGGAAGTGTCTTCCGTTGTCTGAGATGATTCGGTCGGGCACGTCGAAATGAAATATAATGTTTCGACGGACAAACCTGGCTACGATTTCTCCCGTCACTTCTTTTAGAGCCACAGCTTCTACCCAGTGGGAGAAGTAATCTGTTGCTACTAAAATATATTTGCATCCTGACGGGGATGTAGGCAGCGGGCCCACAACATTCGTGCCCCATTGAGCAAATGGCCAACTAGGCGCCATCGGATGTAGCTGTATCGGGGATCTTCTTGGGACCGTCACGTGCTCCTGGCACTTATGACATGATTTGGCATATTTGTAGCAGTCGTCAAATATAGTTGGCCAATAATAGCCTAGCTTCTTGATTTTGATTTTCATTTTTGGCCCAGCTTGATGGGTGCCAGCTGATCCGACATGAATTTCCTTCATAACCTTCCAAGCCTCCTCCGTAGATAAGCATCAAAGTAGTGTCTTCCTTCTGGCGTCTACCATAATCCGAAACAGTGCTCCATTCCTGACTTCATAGGAGTCTTTCATTCTGATCAGCCTGATCTTTTCCTCTCTTCACTTAGGCAATTGTTGGTATTTGAACTGTTGTGTGCTGTGATACCACTTGATGGGTAGTGGATGGCTGATCTAGAGGGGGGGGTGAATAGATCTGCCCCTCTTTTCGCAATTCAACCCTCTTTAAAGCTAGACAACGAGAATCGCAGCGGAATATAACTAGCTTAATGAAGAAGACAATGATTTGCTTAGCAGGATGAACAAGTAATATGAATATTAAACCTAAGCATGCATCTAGCACAAGCAATCACACAAACACACCATAACACAATGGATTTTAAGGTGGTTCGGACTGAATCCTCAGCCCTACGTCCACCCCTCACCAAACCCGGTGAGGCTCCACTAGTGCAGCGCACCAAACCGCAAATCAGAAACCACCGATTGCCTTCCTACTAACCAACGGTAGGGACGTCAACACCGTAGATCGGAAACACCTCCGATTGTCTTCCTACTAACCACCTCGTAGGGACGTCAACCGCAAATTGGAACACCCTCCAATTGCCTTCCTACTAACCACCGGTAGGGACGAATCACAACTTCGATGTTTAACAATATTGAAAGTAAAACAAATGTGAAGGAACTAAAACAAGAGATTGAGTAAGAAGGAATTGGCCCTTGAATGGAAATGATTTGTTGATCAGCAACAGGGATCTCTTCTTCTTGCAAATCAATCTTCTTGATTCACCCTTGAATAGATAAATGTTCTTCACGGAGTACTGTTCATGTGAACAGTAACTGTTCTTCCAATCTCCTCTCTTGATCTTCTCTCTTTGATCTCTTTGAATGGATGAAGAAGTGAATAGATGCTACCTTGATCCTTGCTTCCTTCTTCACAGATCTTGGAAGATGATTGCTTTGATATGAGCTTGAATACCTTGGATTGGATGAAGATGTTCTTCACGGAGTACTGTTCACGTGAACAGTAACTCTTTCTTCAATCTCTTCTTTTGATCTTCTCTTTGTATCTTCTTGAAGTGGATGAAGAGAGTAATTGATTCTACCTTGAATCTTGTTTCTTCAATAGCTTGTAGGAGATTGATTGCTTCAAAAATCACCTTGGATGAACTTGAAAGGATGAAGAAAATCACTTTGAGAAATGAGCTTCTTGGATCGCCTTGAAAGCTTTGCTTCTTCTCCTTCTTGGAAGTTGATTGAAGAGTACAAGGTGATTGCTTCAGGATTGCTTCAGATCTTTACTTGAAACTCTTGAGTGGATGAAGAACTCATTCACAAACTATTGTTCATATGAACAGTACTTCGTCTCCTCTCTCTTGAAAACCCCTCTTGCAGCCACCCTTAATCCCAAATGAAGCATTAGGGTTTCCAACCCTCTTGTATTGGTTTTATAGACCTTGAATGGTCTATAGACAAGCCTCAGACCAGATCCATAATTTGTGGGTGTTTAGGTGACTTTTGGATTAAACAAATCCATGTTGAATGGCCCTTTTCGAAGTTGGAAACAAAGTCAACATTGAAGGCTCGAGGCTGGCGGTCGACCTGCAGCTCCTGGCGGTCGACCGCCACTGTGGAATGCTATAGACGAATAGCCCCTGAGATTTCCCGTCGACCACCACTGGCTGGCGGTCGACCGCTACTGAAACTCGTGCAGGCTGGCAGTTGCTGGCTGGGGCGGTCGACCGCCCCTGTGCTGGCGGTCGACCGCCAGCTGGGCAGAACCCGGCTTATCCCGGGTCAGTCCAATTTCCGTTCTAGCCTCGTCGTTCAACTCCATTAGCAGCCCGTGCATGTTTGTGGCATCGCCCTTGACAGTCTTGAAGATTTTATTATTGAGTCTTCAATCAAATTTTTGTTCCGGGGGCTCCGCCCCCGGAAACCCCCGGAAGGGGCGCTGCCCCCTTGACCCCCGCGACCTGACCTCGCAGGTCGATCCGCGTGCGAGGGCGCAACATTGAGCTTTCACATTTGTCAACTCCACTCCATTCCTTGGATTATCTTGTATGAATGCTCGGTCCTTTGCAGAAGCTTTGCTTTATTGCTTGGGCCTTTTCTTTCTTTCTTGGCCTTGCTTGGACGTGTTCATTTCACTTTCATTTCGCCACCTCCATTCCATTCTTTGGTTGCATTCTGTTGAGCTTTAACAGTAGATATTTCCACTCCAATCAAAGTGTACTTGGCATCATGAGTGACTTTTGATCATCCTCCTGGGATGGCTTGCTCCTTTGGATTGATCTTGATTTGTGTGTTGCAAGCCATTCTTGATCTGCAAGTGCACTTGGCATCATGAGTTTCCACTTTGCATCTTGAGTGATCTTGGCGCCTTTGGATCTATCTTGATTTCTGTGCGGCCAATTGGTTAAGCGTTGCAAGCCATTCTTGATATGTTGAATTGGAAATATAATGACCTAGATTATATGCAAATGGATTTTATCAAATGCATAGCAAAAGCAGAATGAATAGCAAAATGACTCTAAAGACATACATCATCAAAATAATAGAAATGAGTCATAGTTGGAATCACATCAAAACAATAGAACCAATCATTAGTTGAGTCATAGTTGGACATCATCAAAACAATAGAAACACTCACGTTCCACACATGCCCAACTTTAGCACAACATTCTCCCCAACATGAACCACTGGATCCGGGGCGCTCTCTAGTCAGGTGAGTCAACTACTTTTGCTGTCACAGCTTCATATTCCCTTTCACCTGGCTCCTCTTCTATCATGCTAGGGACCTGGCACCGATTTATTACCAGTATGTTGAGTGATTCATCCGGTGGGATTGCTAATGAGCATGCCAGCTTTGCCAGTGCATCAACTTATGCATTTTGGCCTCGGCCGATATGGTTTATTTCAATAAAATAGAATCGCCCCATAAGTTGCTTTGCCTTGCTATGGTAGGGGAGTAGTTTGGGCTTCTGGACGTCAAACTGTCATTGGACCTATCTGACAATCAGCATTGAGTCCCCAAATACCCGCAACATTCGGATCTCCATGTGGCGGGCAACCAGGAGACCAATAATCAGGGCTTCATATTCTGCTTCGTTATTTGTGCAGGCTTTGTTGATCGAGCAGGAAGTGTGCAGAACTTCTCCCTCCAAGGATTGGAGGACGACGCAAGCCCCAGCTCTTACTCTTGTTTGTCCGGATAAGGATGTTTCTGTTCTTGAAGCCACATCGAAATATAGCTGCCATATGGCTTGTCGGACTTAGTCTAGTTCCTTTAATCTTTATGGAGCTCCATGACTAACGGAGATTTTTCAGGCACTGGGTATAACACCTTGGATTTTTTTTTTCGATTAGAATCCATGAGTTCGGAGTGCCTTTGTGAGTCCCAGGTCGTGTTTTACGATTTACTCAGGTTTTTGGCTGTCGAGCCTACGGAACCCTATGTAGGGTGAACCGATGTGTTGTCGGGCTCCGGGACATTATAGGCACGTGGTGCGTTTTTTGAGGATCATGGGAATGCTTTTTCCTTAATTTTATATTTTTCAAATTTCTAAAATCCCAAATCATTTTTCTATAAATAAGCCCCCACCCTCTCTCTTTCTCTCATTCTCTCTTTCTCACTCTCTCCCTTCTCTTTCTCTCCCCCTCTTCCCTATGCGACTGGCGGAGGTGGAGGTGGGTGAGGCGGAGACCGCGTGAGGGTGAGGAATGCAAGGATGGGACGAGGAATGAGACGTAGCGTGGCGTGGAGCTCGCTCATGAGTTTGGGGCTCCGGCATGGGTTTCGTGAGGCATTTCGCATGGAATTGGCATCCTCGATGCGGGTAATCGTCGGTGGAGGTAGGGGGATGGATCCCTAGCCCTTGTAATTCTTTTTCCCATGATTTGGTAGGCCGAGGTGAGCCGAGCGTGGGTTTTCCTTCATGCCGGGTGGTTTTTCCATGTTTAGGGTGTGAGGTGGATTTCTTCGGATCGATCGACGTTTTGCCGTTTATTTCCTTCCATTTTTATGGTTAGGGACCTAGGGAATGGTCCCCGTTGTTTTCCCCTCGATTGGGCTTGAGTGGGCATGAAAATCAGACTCTGAGGGTGAGTTCGGTCCTATCTCTACTGTTTTCGGTCGACCGATCAGATGGGTCCGGTCAAGCGAACAGCACTCGCCACGGTAGGGTGGCCAGGCCAGTTCGGTCGACCGACCTGGGCCAGGCTCCCAGGGGGTTGGCTGGTTGACCGCACATCTGGGGCCAGTTGACTGACCCCTGTTGGTCGACCGACCCAGGGGTTTTAGTCGACCGTAATTCCCTATCTTGGCACGTTTTAGCCCTCGGTCGACCCGGTTGTGACCCATTGGTCGACCTATGGCCCCGTGGATGTCTCGGACACCCCGGAGGTACCGTGACCTTGTTTTTGGGTGTCTGAAGGTACCGTGTTACCTCGATTAGCATGCCTAAGGTTTTGACGGTCTGAGTGACCCTGTGTGTTCCGTGCTTTCGTGTTACACTTGATCGAGTTATCTTCTCTCGGTATGAGTGTGGAGGGCTATTCTCGCACATCGTTAGCTTTCTCTCAAAGTGGTTTACGTGTGGGCCATGGGTATGGCCTATGAACTGTATGTTCACTGACCTAGCCTGGGGCTGGGGGTTTTCTTGAGTTTACCTTGAAAAGGGAATGAAGTTAGCAGCTATGGGCCGTCTTAAGAATTATTTTTGACCGTGGTTTCTGACCTTAGGGGTACGGCAGATTGATGACATGATGCCATGTGGTACGATGGTCTTGACTCGAGTCGTGTGACTCAAGGATCGTCGGGTTTATTAGGTCTAGATGACTATCCAGAGTCTAGTGGCCTCAAGCCACCTGGTACTCCGTGTTACTCATAATGAGTGTGTGTGTGTGTGTGACCTTCCGTGTTTCCTCTCTACGGACAGTGTTCATGTTTAGTGACCCCCCGCTAGTCGTAGCTTGCCTGGGCACTCGTGTGCCTACCCACCGGGAGTGGTGGAGAGCTACACCCAAGAGTGACAATTTTTAGGCTGGTTTATCGTAGGGCCTCTCACTGCAGCGACTCGAGTCTGGGTCGGGAGGAAAACCAGCTAGAGGGCCTGACATAGTGCAGTAAGTCAGTGTGTGCACACATGGTCTGGGACTTCGGACGTGTGCTAATGAGCATGACCCCGACTAGACCCTTGTCCTGTGTTTACTAGTACGGTGTCTCAGTTTTGCCTAGGGCGAGGGAGACACCTGAGGTGTGGACTGAGTCGTCAGTGGACGCATCCGGCCTTGCTTCTGGTGGGTAGGTACTCCCGTCATGTGACGTGAGATTCTCGTGACTCGAGTTTTAGTTTCTCATCTGCGAGACGTGGCTTTTCGGGTAGTTTTCCCCGTGCTTTCCCGATATTGAGGTCTACGATTTTCGGTAGGGTTACCGAGGGTTTTTCTCTTAGACAGTGTAAGGTTCATGATTGCGAGGTCGTGGCTGTTCCCGGACCATGTGGTCTTGTGTTGGTCGTCGCCTGTGAGGGCGGGCCTTCATGACAGAGCTGGCGTGGCATTCCTTCTGGCAGCCTAGCTAGTGTTTTCCCCGTTAGTCCGTTGGTCCGCCAACCGTGAGATCGGGGTGTGCTTTCTATACCATTAGGGGTTGTTTATAGAGCTGTGGTTTCATCGACTACCGTGTTACGGCTGTTCCTTCCACCATTGTTGTTGTTGCTGCTTTGTTAGCGCTGCTTTTCTTTAACGTCGTCGTTTTGTGGTAGGGTTCTACGGGACCCCCACTGAGCCAATGAGATGAGGCCCACCCCCTACTTTTCAGGTGTAGTGTTTCCTCCTCGAGGTTCAGAGGTGCAGCGCGGAGGTTCGTAGTTGCCAGCTCGCCAGGCTGAGTGTTCACTCGGCGTTAAGTACGCTTCCTTCCCTGTAGACTATAATTTATTTGGACTGGACTTTATAGTTAGTTATTTAATTGAAAATATAATTCTTTTTTGTTATGTAAAATGCTAATTATAATTATTCCTGCTTTATTTCATATTTCGATGTACCTCCACACTCCTTTCTAACCCTTCTGAGCCCTCCGGCTCATGGGTGGCAGGCCAGGATTCGAATGGTATCGGGTTATTCCCGATATCCGGATCATGGGTTGTTACAGATGGTATCAGAGCAGTGGTTGTGGAGCGTACATGGGAAATTGAGATGAGTGTAGTGATCAGAGTCCATAAGGTCTAGTACAGTCGATAACTGGCATAGGGTTTTATGCTTATTTACCGCTTGCTTCTCGCTTGAGAGCAATTATTGCACTGTAAAGGTGGTTGTTGTTTCCGTCGGAGTGCCGGCATGGGGCCTGAAGAGTAAGATAGAGAGTTTTCTTCCCCAAAGGTGGTGGCCCCAGTTGAACTGCGTTGGGCAGAGTTTCCCGATAGGTGTGAGTCTACGGTGCTGTGTTCGAGGCATCTGCGACGAGGTTAGGTGGCTGGTGAGGATTGTTTGTAGCTAAGTGGCCATAAGTGTGCTCCATGGGAGTTATTGTCATTTTGGCCACCCCAACTTGAGGTTTACCCAGCCCTTGAGGTGCCAAGATCCTGGTTTGAGGTGGCAGATTGGATGTTCTGGTTGAGAGATGTGCTCGGACGAGCGGAGGATCTTCTCGATGAGCAGCTGATTGTCAAGCTTGATTTTCTCGTCGTGCTCTGTGGCATCTGAGATGACGTTCCAGTCCCGATTATATTGCAAATTTTGAGGCAGGATTGGGCAAAGTTGTCCCAGTGAGCTCTAAGTCCTACATTTCTGTGTGTAAATGGGTTGTTTTAGTCCTAGATTTGGTTCAAGATCGTGTGGCAGTGGCTTAGTTTTAGCCCAGATTGTGGAATTTGGGGCCATTGTGCACTGCCTTGGATGCACCGTGTAAGCCGGCAGGTGAGATGTGAAGGTTCCGCGGTAGATTCAAGATTCGAGGATGAGCGTTGGCATATGCCGATCGTGGTTCATATTGTGGCTCTTGGCGTGGTGGTCTGCGCGGTAGCAGCTCAGGAGATGGGTATTTTGAGGACCCGAGAATCAAGAATGGATTGGTGTTAGCAAGGACAGATTCGAGGGAATGATGTTAGGTGGCTGGAGGTGTAGCAGCCTTCGAGCTTGGCATCTTTTGTGGTTTCTTCACTCCTCGGTCAGTGTTTTTGGCGTGTTAATGGTTTCGGGATCAGAGGCAGGCTTCGACAGGGAGCGTGTGGCAGCGGCTAGCTCAACCGTTGTGGCATAGGAAGCTGGTGATCAGCAGAGCCAGTGCTCGAGGCATGGTGAGTTGTTGTCATGCCTCGAACCGATGGCAGCGGAACGCATTTCTCGGAACGTGGTAGCGATACAGTCGTGTCACTCAGAGCAAACACATAAGACCAAATTTGACAAAATAAATTTTATTGATATAGACTTGTTATTACAACTTATTGACTCAATTACAACATGGAAGAAAAAGGGAAAGGACAACGCACTAACAAGACTTAGACATGACAACTTGACAGAGACACCATACTAGACTCAAGAAAAGTAAAAGACATGGGTCATCTACTTTCCAGAGCTCTCTTGCACACTTGCCCTTCCCAATTGAGTCTTGGTCTCGAGAGCCACCTGATTACCAGAAAAATGTTGGAATAAAACTGGGTGAGCGAATGCTCAGTAGGAATTATATTAATCTTATTTATTTATTTGGTGTGGGCTAGTCATGATATATACTAGGGTCTTTATTAATTGCATGTTTGAATAAGGTAGGACTTCATATAGAGATTTTATTTCATATAGTTTTATTTATCTTGTTAATTCTTACCCTTGCCTTGGGTATCAGAGGTAGGTTTCAATATTTATTCTAAAGACAACATACTCATGTTTTTATCAATTCAAATATTATTAATGATTTCTTAGAGGGATATTTAGATGACGTCATTTAATGTGTATGTTATAGATATTTATTGCTATTTTAGCCTTTAAATTTTGCCGGGCGTTACAATTGCGGTTCGGGGAATTGCAATGATGGTGCATCGGGAGATGCTACCGGTGTGGTCCGACGAGACACTTGGCAAGTGATGTCGGAGGAACTGACCTGGTGGTAGTAATGGTTTTTCTTGGTGCTTGAAGGTGAGGTTCTTAGCGTGCGTGAGGTTCGAGGTAAGGTCAAGCGTGGAGATTTCCCGATTTGTAAGAGGTATGTCGATTTCTCCTTGGTCGGAGAGAATCGTGTTTTGCTAAGTTTCATCGTCTTGCAGTGCGTGTTTGGATTGGTTGGCATCCTTTTGTGTGCCATGAAGTCCGTGCGAGATGCATTTTGTGTTTTGGCAGTATGGCAACCTGTGAGAAGCGATGACCATCCCTTGATGCATAAGGGTGTGTTGGCATTATTCCAGAAGGATGAGTGCCAATTGGGCTATGTTTGTGAAGACTCGTGGCTGGTGTTGTGATTCCTGATGTATGGCGGATTGTAGCCTGCAGAGTTGTAGAGGATTTCCAGATCAAGAGAGAGAATTTGTGCTCTGGGTTCGAGGTAATTGAGCTTTCCTCACCTTGTTTTCCAAAGTTAGCCAGCCGAGCTGAGGATTGTCAGGATGGTGGATCCTGAGTCGTTATGGTGTTTGTGCACGTGGATCAGAGTGCATAGCCGAAGCCTGGTGGGTCCATAACCCACAGGTCTAAGATCGTAGCATTGGTTGCTATGGGCGGATTTTTGAGGATGTGTAGAGCATTGTTGACACCTAAAATATACCAGAAGAAACTATAGCATATTCACAGCTTTGAAGATCAGTCGAGGGCACAGTTCACGTGCTATTCCTAGGAGATCTGAGAGTCTGAATAGAATAGACCCACTACCCCTATCATTTCGTTCGACTATAGCCGTCTCTGGCTAAGTCGCTGTCCAGTAATACTATCGTTCAGATAGTCATGCTGATTAAACTACAACAACATTCAGGCAACCATTGCCTGTTGAAACCGATGTTCAGACATCTCTGACGCTCCAAGAACCAGGATGCACGGTGCCCCGCACGTATGTGTGAATGCAAGGTGTAGACGGGCTCGGTGGGGTCGTAATATGCATATGTCAAGAACCCCGCCGTCGAGAGGAGTTCACTGAGTGGATCCTAGACGGATGGGCCGAATGACAAGAAGATGGGCCAAGCCCAAACAAGAGACCGGACGCGCCGATGGCTATCACGCCGGGAGGAGCGGTTCTGGCGCGCCGGGGAGCTCATGCCAAATAAATGAAGGGTCTCACCTCTATAAGAGGCCTGCCCTTCGAACGAAACACAGAGAGCACAGACAGAGCATAGAAGAGGAAAAAGAAAAAAAAGGAGAAAGAAGAAGAGAAAGAGAGTGCTTAGCCACCGAAGAGCAAGAGGGAGTTCGAGAGCCCTTGAAAGAAAAAAAGAGAAGAAAAGAAGAGGAGAGAGTCAGAGGTTCGAAGAAGGATCCAGGTGGGAACGTCGGGCAGCTACAGCTTCCTCTGCTTCTCCTCCCTATCTGTCTCAACTCTTCCCTCTTTATTTCCGATTTCTAGCATCTTTGCTTCAATAGCATCGGATGCCAATGTAACCTTGCTTTGCAGGGATTAAGCCTGGATTTCTCTTTCCGATTGAGTCGGATTTCTTTTTCTAAATAGCATGCGTGTAAGCCATTTGGATGAAGTTATTAATGAAAGAATGGGCTGATGTCTGCTACCTCTGATCATTCTTCTCCGTCTTCCCCTGTATCTGAGGTTCTAATCTATGCACGGGGTGCAGGTAGCCTTGAATGAGTTCTTTTTTATGTTTGAATTCCTCTATCTGTCGAAGATTCTTCGCCATCGCTCTATCCCCCTCCTGTGCCACATTTCGAGGGCCTGAGACAGTCTATCTCATGGCTCCTCGTATGCGGACTGAAAGGGATATGTTTAGGGGTTTTCGCCCGCACACTTTTTGCTCTCAGTGAGGCTCCCGGAGGCAAGGTGTTTCCCCCAAGGGTTTCTTCCCCCTCCATCATCTAAGACAGTCGAGGTAAAACCCCTTTCCTTCAAGCTCCCGAAGCCCTGCTGGGTTCTGAAACCTCCTTTGCAAAACCCCCCGGCGCCGGTGTCTCCCGGCGTGGATTCCACGCCGAGGGCTTGCCACGCCGGCTGCATCCCCCATATCGCGCCGAACCTACCTGGCCTTCGTGCCGAAAACCACCCCTCTTCTTTGCATTGACACCTATGTGTTTATTGGCCACCCTGGTGCCTTCATGCACGTGCCGATAACCCATACAGCCTCTGTCCATCAAATCCTGCCCCATGGGTGTGCATTGCCCTTCCTTCTGACCTCATGGGAGCTATATCAAAGGGGTTAATTATCCCTCTACATTTTGCAACCCAGTAAACCACGGGGCCCTGCCCTTGCAGGCTCTCCGATGGATTGCATTGGGAATATTACAACAGTGGGGATAAGGTCTCTTATGACCGAGACACTTGAATCACGGGCTACGCCCGGCACTTATTTTGGTTTCTACTCCGGCATTCGTGAGTGGATATCCCATGATATTCTCTTGGCACACTCCCAAAATAAGGGGAGATGCTGTCAAAATTCGCCCAGGGCTTCACTCTGTCATACGGCATGATGTTTCATCGGGATGGCGTAGTTAACCCCTGAATCTGGTGAGAGCCTGAGTTATGATATCTCACGGCATCTTGCCCTCATAGGGAATACATCTCCCTGCTAATGATCTCTTTGAACAACCCCCTCCAGGAGTGCATCCACCCTCATTTCCTTTAACCCCCACCTGACTTCATGAAATCTCCATTGAACGCCCATAAAACCCTCACAAATACCCTTTCTTTAAACCTCATAGAACAGCCCTCGGCGCCACTGCCTCCCAGTGCCAAACCCGCGCAGGGTGGGTGGCGCGCCGGGACCAGGGCACGCCGAAGGCCAGGGCGCGCCGGGACCAGGCTGGGCCGAGACCCCCTTGAGCCCCTTTTTCGCACCGTATTCCTTCGCGCCGGGACCAGGCTGGGCCGATGCCCCTTTGAACCCCCTCCCCTCACGCCGTCTGCCCTTCGTGCCGGGATCTCCAGCGCCGACTAATATCTGTGTCATTTCACCTTACTAGTGGGTGCTCTTCTTCAAATCTTGATATCTCAACATCCCATTAAACCCCAGAATAATCATCCCAAACCCAGAGGTCCTACTCCCATCAACCCTTAAGCCAGTCTTCAGCATCTTGCGAGGGGATTATCGTCATTCACCTGGGCCCACGGAGATATATTAATGGGGGTTCCACCCCTACATTACACCGAACACGATAACTCTCCCGTCTCCCCACTGGCCCTCGGAGTTCTGCCACCTCATGCCCTCCAACGGCCCCTCGAGGGGAATATTAACGAGTGGCACAGACGGTTCCGTCATATTTGGATCCTTTTTGGATCCAGGCCTGTGCCTGATTTTCTTCTGGGTCTCCAATTCGGCTCTCCATGGATGGATGTCCTATCTCCCTTTTTTGGGTATAATCCGAAGGAAGAGGGCATGCTATCGGATTTACACTGTAGCATCGTCATCATGCCCCACGCAGCACGATTTCCCATGCATATCCGCATCAACCCTTACGTATACCAAAGGACGTTGACAAGAGGTCGGGTCACACTCGATCGGAAGTCTTCGCTATGCGCGATGGTGGTCTTCGGACCTACGTCCTCTGCCATGTACCAAGGGTCCATTATTCTATGAGTTATGCATCCCTTGCATGATAAACAAACGCCTTTCGTAGGCTTTTGTCATAGTCATCATGTAGTTCTTTTTATTTCGGCTTCGACAGCCCGCTATCTCGGCAATTAATCAAAGGTGTTCCCTCCTCATGGGGGATGTAATTAACGCCATAGCCTTTATGCTATGGCGGACTGCTAGTCCCGACCGAACCTCACATTCGCCCGACATGGGTCAGAATGAGCGCATAATAACTCGTCACTCATGTGACTGGCACGCCCGCGTCGTTAATCAGCCAGTTAACTACCAAGTTAGCCAATTGACTGATCGACCCGCGAAACCCAAGAAAAAAGGAAGGAAAAAGATTCTACGTCAAACAAGTCTGGCACGTCCGGTGGGACCAGTGTCACCTTTCATCTCTTTGCCGAGATATCCAGGCTTGGAAGCCCTCTCAAAGGCTACTGATTATTTCCCTATTTGTCTTTACAGGTAGATCAATGACGATCCATGGGATAACTGGCGTCGATTTCGATCATTCGATCGTTGCTGGACACGCGCAAGGGTACCTGGCGGTACCCATGGAATTCGGCAGCTTCCCTGCCATTGTAGGCTTCCCCAACTTTTTGGGGTTAGCCTTCGTCGATATCCTGGAGGTTGAAGCCCCAGAGCCTGCCAAGGAAGTCGCAAAGAAGATGGAGCCTCTGAAGGTTCCTTGCTGCGAAGACTTGCTTGAAAGCCCGGCCCCAGCCGCTAGCTGCTTGGTGCACCACGTCATACGTGGGACCCACCCCAGTGTCATCAACAAGCACCCTGGAGGACGCCAGCGTCGCCAGGTCCGCCAGAATGCTGCTGCAATCACTGGAACCCTATCGCAGTTTGGGAAATCTATGCTTGTTGGAGGCATGCACGTCTTTCTCGATGGACGCACGGCCCGGGTGACCCCAGACCGAGTCATCCCCAACATCCCTGTCCGCAATACCTATCAAGCTCTCGCTGGAAGGAGAGCAGAAAGAGAAGAAGCCGGCCCCTATGGCCAAGGAAGCTCGGCACTCATGCCGAAAAAGTTCAAACAGGTGTGGGTTCCCAAGCGGACCCGACCTGCCTACCATCTGACACCCATCCGCCGCCGTCCTATGAACGACGAGGCAGGAGTGAGAAGAGAAAGGGGCTTATCCCCGAAGAATGAAGAAAAAGTGGCTGCGGATCCCCCGCGCCACAGAAGTTTCCGGGCTGCTGCCCGCCAAGCCAACGTCCCAGTCACGGGACGAAGATTCCAACATCCGGCCGACAGAGCTCGGCTGGCCTATATCCCTCCTGCTAGAGGTCGACAACTATCCCCCGTACTCTATCAAGAGCGGGGTCAAGAGGAGGTAACATGTCTGATCAGGAACTACTTTCGAGGGCTGGGCAACCCCTCGCTGGGTTCGCAGTGACTAATGCAGACAGTCGCCACTGACGAGGACTACTTCTCGTCAGTGGCGGATGAAGAAGACATGGGAGATAGAATGATGGTGTCGTCAGTCGACGACAATGGGTACAACGACGGTTTCGAGATCGAAGCCGATGAAGTCTTCCCCGAGCGGGAAGAAGAAAGAATAGTTTCTGTGTTCGAGAGGCTGACCTTTCCGCAACAAGCCAGACGGAGGGTCCATCGACAGAGAAGAAGGATGCAGGTCTTTGCTTGCAACATGGCTGGTATATCCAGCCGATATGGGGAGCTTCCTGAAGACTCCCAAGAACTGGCTCAATTGGCCGTATGGCCCGGGCCAGCTACCCGCAGAACAGAAGCGGCAAGAGAGCTTCTGGCGACCATGAGAGGGAAACAACCCCAAGTCTATCCCCGCTGGGATGATAAGGCCCCCGTCTTGACCGCTAATGTGGTGACGACGGAAGAAGAAGACGACGTCCTCCTCGACATCCTGCCTGAGGGTACATCCGGGGAAACGATAGAGGGTATCCCCACCACTATAGATCCATCAGTTCTGATGCTGCTGCAAAAATATCAACGGGAGATAGATTCTCTGAAGAAACAGCTGATAGAAAAGACTGAGCATTCATCAGCTTCTAAACCACCCGAAGTCCAGGGTGAATCATCCCGGGGAGCAGTTCGTCGTGACGACCCTCCACCACTCTATACACTGTCCCAGCCATCAGAGCCAAGCATGGCGACAGCGCAATAGCGGCCGCCACAGCCTCAGCCGCTACTACCTCTGGTGCTCCCCCAGGTGCATCCGACACCCCCGCTGCTGCATCCTCCACAGGCGACCACCCTGGTCACCCCGTACCTGCAGCCAGCACACTTCTATCCGGAGCCAGTCGACCCCACGGTCGTGAGCCGGATGATGGTGGAAAGGATGATCGAGCTGAAGCTCGCAGAGAAAAGTGAAGGTGACTACGTCGCGTTCGATGCCTATCGGGTGCCCTACCCGCAACACCATGCGGCTAAACGGCTCCCCCCAGGGGTCAACAAGCCACCCAAATTCGACAAATTCAACGGGAAGGGGTCCCCTAAAGAGCATATTGCATATTATATGACCGTTATGGGTGATCTGGCCACCGACGAGTCATATCTGCTGAAGTTCTTCGGGTCCTCGTTGACGGGGCTCGCATTTGAATGGTACTCTAGCCTCTCGGCCGGATCAATTAATGATTGGTCGGATATGCAGAGAAAATTCAGAGAAAGATTCCATGTCATAGAGAGGGAGGTCACAGTGGCCGAACTGTACTCAACAAAACAAAGGGCAGATGAGACAGCCCTTGATTACATCAAGAGGTGGAGGAACCTCGGAATGAGGTGCAAGCGGCCCCCGCATCAGGAGGACGCTGTGCAAATATGTAAACAAAACCTCAGGAGGGAGGTCCTGGAAAAGATGATTGGTATGGAAATTCGGTCGTTCGACCGGTAGAATAATGTGGTGGCTGAGGTGGAGGCTTTTCTAGCCAAGCCTGTCCCGACGTCAACTGCCAGCACAGCACAGAAAGGCAAGGCTGCGGAACGGCGCCCCACACCTAAAGAAGCGAATGCGCTTGATATCAAGGCATTCGAACAACAGAAGGAGAAAGGCAAGAAAGCGGCTCCCCCGCAACCTGCAAAAGCTCCAGATGATAAAGAAGGTCCTTCGCTGAGGGACAAAATGAAGAAAGCTTATTCATTTCCAAGAGACAAGACCCGAGTCCTGTTCGACTGGGTAATGGAATACAGCATGGTCACTCTGCCCGAGCCAAGGAGGTCGGAGGACCTGAAAAGAAAAGACAGTCCGAGATTCTGCCCCTACCACCAGATGTTGGGACATCCAATCGAAGACTGCTATGTTTTCAAAGACGTCATCGAAGGGATGGTGAAGAAGAATGAGATAGAGCTGGGAGAGTACAAAGTAGACCCTCCTCAGCCACATGAAGCCCCTTTCAGGAGGACAACAATCAACATGGTCTCCCTCTACCAGGCATTACCTGAGGAGATCTCTGAAGCAAGCACACGGAGCACCTACGAAATCCATTTCCTGGAGCCCGTGAAAGAACAACAGGGGTGGCAGCAAATCCCTGTGAAGCACAAGAAGAAGAGGGCATCCCGCCCAAAAGAGGGGGCACATATCCATGGCATTACGCCCCGGCCTGCTCCGCCAGTGGTAACACCCGTATGGGTCACTCCACCTACAGCTGTCAGAATACATACACCTAACAGGAGGAGACAAACTCCGCTGCCAGTAATCAAGGAAACCAATCCTGGAGTCCTTCGACTGCAGCACCTGATTGAAGGGTTGGATGAATATGTACAGCCCGAATTGAAACCTCTGCTGGTACGGGACCACGTCCCATGGCAAGAGCTGGAACAACTCTCGCTCAAACAGGTGGAGGAAGCTGAAGCAACACCCCTGTGGACGCGATTTTTTTTATGGTGGTATCTTTATTTATTTATTTAATTTAATTTATTGGATTGATTTATTATTTATTGATTTATTGGTTCATTGGCGTGCCAGTCACCGTGGTGACAATTCTTATTGTGCGCTCGATCTGACATGGTCAGTCGATTGTGAGTGATCGTGTCTGGACTAGAAGTCCATCATACCCTGAACGCTATGACATTAATTACATCCTCCCTAAGGAAGACAACCCTTGATTAAACGCTAGAGGTAGGAGGAAGACAGCGGTAAAGCCGTATGCTCAAAGGAGACAAAATTCATCTGTTTGTAAGACGTTAAATGTATTTGAACAGAGCAGGGGTTTGTTAATTACGGGAGAAACCCGACGGCATATTCCCACCATCTTGGATGATGCCAAGTGGGGAATAGGAAACCACCCATGCAGCGGCAGGGTGGGATCCATAAAAGATCGGGTGTATACACATAACCCGGAATCCGGATGGGGACCGGCCTGATGTAACACACCCGGTACGAGTGCGATGTCTTATTAATATCCCCCTTCGGAGGACCATCGGAGATCACGCAAGGGCATAACTCCGTGGGCCAGCGGGGTTGGAAGAGAGTACCACACTCGATTGGTGGGGTATATGTAAATTTTGGCAGCATGTTCCCTCAACCTGGATTGTGCCAAGGGAGGATAGGTCATCATCCACGGAGAGCCGGGACAACGACCGAACAAAGATGGGCACCAGGCCCAGGGACATCTCTTGCCTTCATATCATTGATCAATATTCCCTTGGAACCCATCAGAACACATGTAATGACATGGTTCTTTGGGTTCATAAGGCAGCGGTGAAATCCGATTCGGGGCGAGAGCTGTAGGGGAGATCTTCCCCATTATTGTATCTCATCAAGACACAAGTGATGGTCTGTGAGTATCCCCTTGAACAGATGTAGGGGGAGATTTAGAAGTTTGAAGAAAGATGGTGCAGGGATGGGCCTCGGAGTGGATTTCATTGACTGAAGGAGGGATCTCGGCGTGGCTTTCGATTGGCAAGAAGGGGCTCTCGGCGTGGCTTTGATATTGGCCAAGGAGGGGTCCCGGCCTGGAGGCTTTCGGCGGCCAAAAATAGGTCTCGGCCAGGGGTTTTCGGCGGGCAAAAGAGGCTCGGCCAGGGGTTTGGCCGGCCAAAAGAGGGAGGAAGGCCAGGGGCTTTCGGCGGCCAAAGAAGGGTCTCGGCCAGGGGTTTTCGGCGGCCAACAAGGGGTCTCGGCCAGGGTTCTATCCGGCCAAGAGAGGGAGGGAGGCCTCTCGGCCTGGAGCTTCTCGGCGGGCTCCTGGGCGCGCCGGAAAGGGGGGCGCCGAGAGGGGCATCATCAAGTTTTGGGCAAAAGGGGTGTGAATGGCTGCGAAGGCAGAGGGGCTCTCGGCAGAGGGTTTCCCGGCGCGCTCCTGGCCGCGCCGGGAGTCTGCCGCCGGGAGCCTTGCACATAGCCTCACGTGGAAAGTATTTGTAACAGACTGGGTTGTCGTTTAGCAAAGGGGACAGCTCTCTCGGCAGAGGAGCTTTCGGCGGGGAAACTCGCACGCCGAGAAGGTGGGATTGTTGCAGGATTTCAGGGTTTCAGAGCTGAAATATCTGCCGCCGGGAGCCTTGCACAGGGAGTCATGTGGAAAGTGCTGTAACAGACTGGTTTGTCGTTTAGCTAAAAGAAGGAGAAGGCCTCTCGGCCTTATGGTTCTCGGCGGGGAAACTCGCACGCCGAGAAGATGAAATGCAGAAGGATTTCAGGGTTTCAGAGCTCAAAAACGATGCTCTGTTTAGATGTTTTCTGGGATTTCAAGCTCGAATTGATGCCGAGCCAGGAGTGCAAAAGGGGAGACTCATGGATGTTTCTATTAGAAGGGTGCCAAGGGAATTGGACGATGGAATCAATGAAAGAAATCAGACCATCACCTGATCCTGTGGAGGGTTTTATCTATCTGTTGCAGGCCATTTGGGGGAGTCAAGAGATGACTGTCCTCCGACCCCTCCAGACGAGCCCAGTGACATTGAAAACCGGAGAAGGAGGGACTCTCAACGCAGAAACTTCAGGCCCTAAGCATTCAATACTTAGAATGGAGGACCCTGGGATCGGATCATCATTTATGAGAGCTGGACAGTCCAGGAAACCAAGAGACTGATATCTCTGGTTCCTAAACCGCATAAGGGGGCTCGTCAGAAAACTCAGATTATATATAGGGAAACATCCATTGAGATCGGAGAGGGAAGGAGAGAACAAAACTCAGTAACCCATTAGATGGGGGTAGGAGTCCTATCCTCGTCCCTCTTCGAAGAACAAACCCATACGATCGGCTCTGAAACCCAAGGAGTCTAATCTATATTTCTTTCAGACAAAGACCATATACATAGAGAGACAGAGATCGGATATCTTGATCAATCAGTGCCCAGGCGGGCCATATCGATGTTTCATTGCATTGCATAAAAATCTTACACTGATCATGAAAGAGAAATGCAAGACAGAAAGGTAAAAATCAAGGCCGGAACTCTCCGGCTACAGTTGATAAATCGAGAAAGGACTCGCTATATTACATCAGATAAAAGAAAAACATGGAGGAGGGGAGGGTGGAGCATTGACTCCTCTCCCTCCCCAGTGCCCACCTGGAGCTTTCCTTCTTCTTCTCTTCTCTGTTGGTTGAAAGGGGGGGTGGCTCTTGCTCTCCGAACGGGACTCCCTCTCTATCTTTCTATTGCTCTATCTTTTCTTTTTCTTTCTTCCGATCGATCCCCTTTTTCTCTCGATCCCCTTTTTCTATCTGGCTTGGCTTTTTCTCTTCTTCTTCCCCCTACTTCTTCTCAGCCGCCTCCTCTCTCTTCTTTCTTCGAAGGGAGGGGGTTTTATAACCCTTTTCCTCTTCCTTCTCGGCAGGCACCTTCACGGCGCGCTTGAGGTAAGCTTCCCGGCGCGCTCGAATTTGGTCTCTCGGCGCCAGTATCTGGGCTTCGACATGGGCTTTCGGCGCCACCTTCATGTAGGCCCACTTGGGGTTTCTTTAAGTGTATCATCACCCCAAAGGGTCTATCCTCTATGAAACATCTTGTATTGAAATCATGATTGCAATTTTCATCAGTCCGCAGTCGGGGTTTTATCAGTCCGTAGACAGGGGTTTTATCAGTCCGTAGACAGGGATTTCATCAGTCCGCAGACAGGGTTTTATCAGTCCGTAGACAGGGATTTCATCAGTCCGTAGACAGGGTTTTATCAGTCCGTAGACAGGGATTTCATCAGTCCGTAGATAGGGTTTCATCAGTCCGTAGACAGGGATTTCATCAGTCCGTAGACAGGGATTTCATCAGTCCGTAGATAGGGTTTCATCAGTCCGTAGACAGGGTTCTCATCAGTCCGTAGATAGGGATTTCATCTTATCAATATCGTCACTCGAATGACGACGAGCTCGGACATCAGCCTTAGTCTGGGAAGACCTCAGCCGGGTGCATAATCTGTGGAGACGATTCTTCTTCTGCTCTATCTTCTCAGGAGCCTTTATCATCTTCATCTGCCGGTGCTGGCTTCATCTTTATCTCATATTACTCCCGTCAGTAAGCCGACATCTGACTTACCCTGACATATCGTCTGTGACTTCTTGGACGAAGCAGTAGTACAGCTCTTCTTAAAGGGCTGGAAGATCTCATTAGTCGAGTGACTGCTGCTTTATCAGTGCTGCCGTCTGAGTGACATTGGCACCGGGCATCAGCTTTGGCCGACAAGGGCTTTAGCCGGGTGAAAGGTTGATAAGCTTCATCCTTAGTCTTTCGCTGTTGGTCAGATCTTCTTTTCAATTATGCTTCCACCCTTGTTCATTTTCCGGGTGTCAACAAATGCCCCCCACCTGCGGGCGGCGTAAGCGCAGAATAAGCGCCACGGGGGTTGCAGGTGTCTTTTACTATTGGAGGGTATCTTCCTCAATTTGTCTTCAATTCAGTTCTCAGACCTGATCATCTCGCTGTAACAGTATTCTGCACATCGATGTTTCTTCTCTTCATATTTTCTGTCATTATTTTCAGCATTTGGGGCTTTTCGGCCTGCAGGACCTCCCGGCGCGAAGCTTCTCGGCGCAGGGGTCTCTCGGCGCAGCCTGATTGGCTAGGCTCTCGGCCTGGACCCTCTCGGCGCGCCCTGGCGCAGGGGGTCTCGGCCTGGGGTGTTCTCGGCCTGGGAGCCTTCTCGGCGCGCCCTGGCCGCAGAGGGGCCTCGGCCTGGGGGGCCTCTCGGCCTGGGGTCTTCTCGGCGCGGGGTCTTCTCGGCGCGCCTTCTGGCCGCCGGGGGCTCTCGGCCTGGAGGTTCTCGGCGCGCGTTTCACCGCGCCGAGACCCTGGTGGCCTGGGCCCCTATTTAGGGCGCCGACGGTCTGTTTTTCTTCATTCTTCACCATTCTTTCTCTTTCTTCAGCTTTTCTCCATTTCCTCTCTTCGGCGCGAGCCGTCTTCATCCTCTCGGCGGTGGCCGCGAGTCCTTCCATCCTGGGTGACGTCTTTTGGGGATTCAATCCCTTCGCATCCGGGATCACCCCCTCTTGGTTGGTGACTCCCTATTCTTTTTGGGCAGATCCTGAATAAGGGGAGATGCTGCCGAAATTTTTTATAGAATCTCATGTTGCAATCCTTATAAGACTGACTTTTAATCCACATTTCTTCTTTTGTTTACAGATATAGCAATGGCTTCTGGCTCTGCTACTGCATCTTCCGGAGCTGTTGGAGTTAGTTCATCGGCCCAGCCAGACATATCTCGGGCCACAGTAAATTGGTTGAACGTGCACAGCTTGGATGTTGGATATAATAGAATAGCTTCAGTTGACGAATCGTCTGATTCTGAAACTGACACAGTGTCGACGGCCCGGGTATACTCCACGGCGACCGAGACATGCTTCAGGCGGGATAATAACTACCGGCCAGACTTCCTGAAGGATCGCCACTTGATGCCGTTCATCCGGACCTTCACAGTGGGTGGCTTGCGAGATTATCGGATAGCTCGCGTAGTTGAAGCTGCCATCCTTGCCGAGCGAGATAGCCTGAAGGAATCAGTGTATCGCAGCAAGGCCATATATCTTCCTGGGGAGAAGCGGGACTGGGATGCAGTCCTTGGAATATCGGAACTAGAACCGGAGAAGAAGATGCTGACCCGGGCACCGGAATTTACACCTGCTCGGTGGGACAATGCTGGCGGCCGAGTTCATAGGGAGAAGCCCGGCTATGGTATGTTCTTGGCACCTATAAAGTGGGGATATCGCGAAGAGCCCTTCGTGCTAAATTGTTCGGCCATTCAGTTCAAGTACCATTTGTCGGCTGGTTGGTTCGGAGACTGCAAGATCACTGACTCCCATCTATTCCGAGTAGGGGCAGTAGAATTTACCGAGTTTGTTCTGACGGAATATGCCCCTCTGCTGATCAGAGCGGGAGTATACCACAGTGTTTTTGCTTCCAGATTCCGATATCCCATCTCCAGGGGGTTATGCTGTGGGATGTTTGAAGTGTTCTGTCCTTTGTTCAACACTTTTTATACAGCAGAGGGTGAGACATCCCTAGACCTCTGGAGTTTATCACGGCTCTCCGGTCTGCCTATTGACGGTGAACCGTATGAAGAAGTCTGCTTGGCAGACTCCGAGAAAGACAGCTCTGATGGGGAAGGCAAGTATTCCCTTGGCTTCTCTTACCGATATCTGATGAAGGTCTATCGCTCCATTTGTCTGGCATATAGTAGAGGATCCTCCAAAGGCTATCATCCCCGAGAGAAAGGTAGCAAACTGAGGGTCCGGATCGGGCAGTGGCTCCAGTACTTCTTCGACGGTCCCCTGAAATATGCAGATTTCCCCTCTATGGGTCCTGTTGCGAGCAAGCAGATAAGAGCTCCCCGCTATAAATCGGCACTGCCATCTTCATTGCGCCATGCGGGCAAAGGTGGTCCCAACCCGGCAGGGGTAGATCCCATCACACACTGTGCAGCTTATTTCACATTCTGGCTGTGTACTTTTGCTCTTCCACAAGGGGACGAGACAGTCATTCGGCCAGAGGCCATATATCCAGCTTGTCAGATGGCCTGGGGGATGAAGCTGTCGCTCTGCCCAGTGGCCCTGTGTTTGATTTATAAATCTTTGGGGGACCTGCACAAGCATCGGACTCCCCGTTCTTTGAGGACCGTGGGTCCTTTTCATTTCTTCAATGCCTGGGTCTGCAGTATATTCCCTGAATTAGCTCCGAGAACCTTGCAGGCGGATACAGTGTCACCCAGGATGATTGAATTTGCCAGCGCTGAGCCTGGTCCCTTTTATGATCAGCTATTTAAAATAAGGGGCCGACTGATAAAAGTACCAGTGGACGCCCCTGGCAGCATACATTTCTGGAGCTTGGCAGCAGGTTCAGCTCCTTTGATTGATCCTCAAAGAGAGTGCAAGCTGGAGGAGATAGAGACATATATCCACCCTGTCTCAGGGGTCAACACTGCTCGGCCAATCTTGGAACCGGAGCTGGTGAGATGGGCCATGGCAATTCGGCCCAGTGTTTTGGTTTACAGAAAGGGTGGCCTGCTTCTGTTGGAGCCATACTATCCGTTCCGATTTGGGCGGAACTTCGGTTATGACCAGCACATCCCTACATCAGCTGCTCAATTTCCCCTGGATAGCAGGGCCAAGCATGGGTCCACCATTGTCGGCGACGGCCGGTTGTGGTGGGATTTCTATCATCGTCAGGACGATGCAATCTTCAGGGTGCCCACCGTCTCCAACCGTGTTCCCCGGGTAACATCAGAATATATTAAATGGTGGAACATTCGGACCGGCTTTTTCAGGGATGGCAGGGGTGCTTTCTGGGATGTAGCAGAGCGCTCTTTCCTGAAACAGCAGCCTGGGCCGGTGTTTGAAATCCCCGAGGCCCATCTGAGAAAGCTTTATTCGCAGAACCAGAGGGAGGCAGAGAACTATCTGGCCCAGCGTCGAGCTCTGAAGGAAAAGAATTCTGAGCCGCCCGCTCCTGTCTTTGCCGCTATTAACGAAGACAATTTCGTAAAGACCCTGAAACATTTGTGCCATATAGGAGATGATCGCTTGGAGGCACAACAGTATCCATTTCCTGTTGAAGAGCCGCTCCCGGCAGTAGCTCATTGGAGGGGTCCAGTTGATAAATTTCATCCGTATAGGACGTTTGTACGCCGGGAAGATAGAACTCAGACGTACTATAAGCAAACGTCCTGGCTGTTCATTCTGCTGAGTTTGCATGGATTATCTGCGGAAAGCCCGATAGCTGGCATTTTGAACAAGCCACTGTTTATATCATTTCATTATGTCGATGGCTGGGGCATGGACCATCTTGACTTGTTTCGCTGCCTTGACTCTCGCGGCCATAATGACCTGGCAGCTTTAGTGGAGAAATGCCAGATATTCGGCGATGTTTGCTGGCTTATCAAGGAGGCTGCTTCCCGCTCCAAAGAAGTGGCTTATCTGTACTGGCCGCTCTCTGTATTTTATGATGGACCAGCAGGTATAATCTTTTCCTTTCTGACTGCAGTGTCTTCTGTTTAGCATCTGAATTTTGCATCTATTGATCCCCTCATCTTTCTGCCGTTCTTAACAGACCGGCCCGATATAAAGCGGCAGGGGCTCTACAGGAAGATTATTGCGCAGGCTGAGAAGCCCACTTATTTTGAAGTTCCTGCTGCAGCACCGACCACTACTCCCCTGCCTCCTGGCAAGAAGAGGAAGGCTTCTGCAGTCAAGGCTGCAGTTGGGAAGGCCAGGAAGGCCAAGAAAGCTCAGGCTCAACAATCGGCTTCGGTAGTGATGGACACCGGGACCCCTCTCCCTGACATTCCCTCATTTGATGAGTTCGAAACTCAGAGGGAGGCCGCTCAGGCATCAGTTCAGGGTAACATCAATATTCTGCCATTGCATTCTTCATTCTATCTTGCTGGGTTTCAGAGGAGTGTTTAAATCTGACCACTCCTTCTTGCACAGCCCAAGAGCCAGTCGCGGCGCCCTCCGAGGTGGGGACCAGGTTGCCCTCTCCCACGCCGACTAGTGAGGCGGAGGGTAAGCATGCCCTTTTCATCTTTTTCTGTTCATTTCAGCTACTTTTCATCGTCCCTCTCACAGGCTTTTCTTTATAGTGATGGCCGGGGAGGAGACTGAGATTACAGGAGCGGCTGGCGATATTACTCAGCCGCGGGAGGGTCACAAGACCCAGGCGAAATGGGGCCCCGCTCCCGGAAGGCGCATAGTTACCCGGTCTTCCTCCAAGCAGATGTTAGAATTGATGGCCCCGCCCATGGACAGAGTAGAAATCTCTTCCGGTAGCTCTGCGGCCGTTTCTGAGGCAGGTGGAGAAGAAACAGATCTCAGCGGGAGCGACACGGAGGGTGCCTCCAAACCAGAGGCCCCATCCGTATGTACCGCCATTGTTTTATCATTTACACCCCCCAAGCTGGTGGTGCCATTTTCTGGAGAAGAATTACCAGAAGAGTTCGCCGCTCTGGATACCGAGGCAGATATAACTCCTCCTTTTGTGGTCTCATCAGCGGGGCTTTCTTCTTCCCTGCAGTCTTTTGAGGATATTGGCATCACTTTAGAAGTGAGTCTTTTCCCTTTATGGTTTCCTTTTTCCCATCTTTATCTGCTGCTTGACGCTGCATTGATTCGTTCACAGGAATCCCCTGTTGCCCTCCCGGCTACGAGTGCAGCCGTTGAAGCCACTTTATCTGGCACCCTAGCTATTGTTCCTGCTTCGGCAGCCGTTCTTGAGATAATTCGCCCTGTGCCCGTGAGGGTGCAGTCCTCCACAGACTTAGCATCATTGGACCTGCGGAATGCAGGGGAAGGCCCGGCTCTCATCAAGGCTTTGGATTTCAGAGCTGAAATGGACCCAGCCAGGGGTTCTGCCTTTATACCAGCTGCAGTGATGACCATCGCTCCAGAATCAACAGTTCCCATAGTATCAGTCATGGAGAGCGAACCTTTGCCTCTTCAGACCGTGGCCCCCGCAGCCTTGACATTGCAGGGGCTAGGCACCGAAATGGAAGAAGGAGAGGTATCTATTGCAGACTGGGAGTATCGCCTATAACGGCCACGAATCTGCTTCCGTATTTTCAGAATCTGAGGAGGAGATGCCTGAAGTTGCATCCGGAGTGTTCCGACGGCCGCCTCCGAGGAGATGGAGGTGGAAGATCTCTCGGCCACGTCAGAGGTTACGGGCAGAGCTCAGTTGGTGGCTTCGGCAGACCTGCCGTCTTCTTCTTCGCAGCCGGATATCACCCTATGGGCGGATATAGACAGTGAAGTAACTTTTGAAGTAGCTCCTCTTCCTTCGCCTGGCTTCACTTCCCCTGAAAGTTTTGTCTGGCAACATCTGGGCATGCTGCGTCAACTGGTGGAGTCCCAACCTGGACTAACTTATTCACAGTTGAAGGAGATAGCCGGGCGCTTCACCGCCGGCTTACAGGCGATGGGATGTCCCACAGAAATATGGGCCCAGCGGGTTCTTTTGTTGTTAAAATTTGTTCATCGCCGGGATTTCTTGACACACATCATGTCGGACAGATTGGCAGCCTTGAAGTTGCAAAGAATGGAGTGCAAGTCCGAGCTGGCAAAGATGAACTCTATCCTTCAGGAGCGACAGCGTCAAATGCAGTCTTTGGCGGAGCGGGAGCATTTCGTGCGCGACCGGATAACTATCCTGGAAGCTGAACTGTCTGATCTCCGAGCTGAGCTGCCACAGCTAACAACTTCTCGACCGCAGCTCGAGGAAGAAGCAGCTTTATTAGAGGGGCAGGTGGCATCCTTTCGAGACCAGTCTGTTCGACTGCAGGAAGAGGAGGCTCGGCTTCATGAACTAGGAGCCGCCCCTTCTGTGGGTCTTCTGGCATTCGAGGATATCTTCCGGCAGCCATGAATCATTTTCTTTTTCTTTTCTTCTTCTCTCTTTTTTTTGGTGCTCTTTTGTGATACAATGTCCCCTCGGGGCCCTTCATGTACTCACTTCTTAATGAAAAGAAAAATTTTGCTTTATGTGTATCCGCCTTCTTTTCCATGTGGTTTTATCACTTCAGGGAAGTGGGGTAGTGGTTTTAGCAACCCCTCATGCGAATGGCTCGTATCTGGCAGGAGAGCGTCCACCCCTTCAGAGAAAGGATGGGGACTCGCTCCACCGCGTGACGGCATCCGAAGAGGTGCTTAAACCGGATTCTGTTGGTAGCGGCAAACGTCCCTCTTGGCAATATGTGCTGTGAGGGAGACAATTTGCAGGAATGTGAAAGAAAGGGCCTTATCAGAATAGACGGAAAGTCTAGACTGGGTAGAGGTTATAGCAGGTGGGACGATTACAGGATATGTGGTTTTCATCAAGACAGACGTAGGGTCTGAACTGAATAGGGTTTTATCATTGATCGGGTGAAATGCCAGTCGATCAACAGCTGGTTTCATCATCGATATTGGGTTTATATCGATGCAAGAAGAGTTCATAAGTTTCCCCAGAATAGACGAAAGGTCTACACCGAGTAGGGTTTCATCATTGATCGGGCGAGGTGCCAATCGATCAACAGTTGATTTCATCATCGATATTGGATTTATATCGATGCAAAAAGGATTTATAAGTTTCCTCAGGATAGACGAGAGGTCTAAGCTGAGTAGGGTTTCATCATTGATCGGACGAGGTGCCAATCGATCAACAGTTGATTTCATCATCGATATTGGATTTATATCGATGCAAAAAGGATTTATAAGTTTCCTCAGAATAGACGAAAGGTCTAAACTGAGTAGGGTTTCATCATTGATCGGGCGAGGTGCCAATCGATCAACAGTTGATTTCATCATCGATATTGGATTTATATCGATGCAAAAAGGATTTATAAGTTTCCTCAGAATAGACGAAAGGTCTAAACTGAGTAGGGTTTCATCATTGATCGGGTGAGGTGCTAATCGATCAACAGCTGATTTCATCATCGATATTGGATTTATATCGATGCGAAAAGGATTTATAAGTTTCCTCAGGATAGACGAAAGGTCTAAGCTGAGTAGGGTTTCATCATTGATCGGGAGAGGTGCCAATCGATCAACAGTTGATTTCATCATCGATATTGGATTTATATCGATGCAAAAAGGATTTATAAGTTTCCTCAGAATAGACGAAAGGTCTAAACTGAGTAGGGTTTCATCATTGATCGGGCGAGGTGCCAATCGATCAACAGCTGATTTCATCATCGATATTGGATTTATATCGATGCGAAAAGGATTTATAAGTTTCCTCAGAATAGACGAAAGGTCTAAACTGAGTAGGGTTTATCGCAGGTGGGACTTTGCCAAAAAATGCGTAGGTTTTATCAGGGCAGACGTAAGGTCTGAGCTGGATAGGCTTTAGCAAAACGGTGATGGGCTTCATTGTTGGTGGGATTTGCGAATGGGGGTATGTGATTTTATCAGGGCAAACGTAAGGTCTGTCCCAGAAAGGCTTTATCATCGGTGGGGCATGGAGCCATATGACCGACGGAAGGTTTTACCGATGAAGGCAGATGAAGGTATCGTGCCGGTTGGCACGGAACTTTTTGAATTACCATATTACTGACCCAAGTGCCCTTTCGGGTTTTCACCAGAGCCAGCCCCCTCTTGCTTTTGCCCACGCGTCCTTTCGGATTTTCATGTGGCGGGGTACCCAATTTTGCCTGCAGTGCCCTTTCGGGTTTTCACCACAGCTGGGTTTTAGTCATTTTTGCCCTCGTTCAGAATGCCTGAACAAGACTGGCGGGGTATCTCTATTTTTAACCCCATTTTGTCTCTTCTTTTCTTCCCTTTTTTTTTATTGAAACTTTGATTCTATAACTGATGGGCGCAGCTTGTGCATATGTCATCATTGATGTGGGTGCTAACATCAATGCAAGGGTTTCATAGGCCTCATCAGGATAGACGTAAGGTCTAAACTGGACAGGTTTCATCGCTGATCGGGCAATGCGCCAATCAATCAGCAACGGGTTTCATCGTTGGTATTGGGTTTATACCAATGCAAGGATTTTTATAGGTTTGATCAGGATAGACGTAAGGTCTAAACTGGACAGGTTTCATCGCTGATCGGGCAATGCGCCAATCAATCAGCAATGGGTTTCATCATCGGTATTGGGTTTATACCAATGCAAGGATTTTTTATAGGTTTCGTCAGGATAGACGTAAGGTCTAAACTGGACAGGTTTCATCGTTGATCGGGCAGTGCGCCAATCAATCAGCAACGGGTTTCATCATCGGTGTTGGGTTTATACCAATGCAAGGATTTTTATAGGTTTGATCAGGGTAGACGTAAGGTCTAAACTGGACAGGTTTCATCGCTGATCGGGCAATGCGCCAATCAATCAGCAACGGGTTTCATCATCGGTATTGGGTTTATACCAATGCAAGGATTTTTATAGGCTTCATCAGGGTAGACGTACGGTCTAAACTGGACAGGTTTCATCGCTGATCGGGCAATGCGCCAATCAATCAGCAACGAGTTTCATCATCGGTATTGGGTTTATACCAATGCAAGGATTTTTATATGCTTCATCAGGATAGACGTACGGTCTAAACTGGACAGGTTTCATCGCTGATCGGGCAATGCGCCAATCAATCAGCAACGGGTTTCATCATCGGTATTGGGTTTATACCAATGCAAGGAAATTTTTTTTATAAATTTCACCAGGATAGACGTAAGGTCCAAACTGGATGGGTTTTATCACGGCGGGACGTAAAGAGATACGCGGGTTTCTTCGTGGTTACCACATTACCGACCCAAGTGCCATTTCGGGTTTTCACCAGAGCCAGCCCCCTTTTGCTTTTGCCCACGCGTCCTTTCGGATTTTCACGTGGCGGGGTACCCGATTTTGCTTGCAGTGCCCTTTCGGGTTTTCACCACAGCTGGGTTTTAGCCATTTTTACCCTTGTTCAGAATGTCCGAACAAGACTGGCGGGGTATCTCTATTTTTAACCCCATTTTTTTTTATATATATATTTTTTATTTTCTTCTATCCCCCCCTTCCTGTTTAGGGGGTGTCAGATCGTGACGACACAAGATCACGATAAGTGGTAGCCTGGTTAGGACGGAGTGTCACTATACCAAGGAAAGGATATCTTGGCTAGGGCGGAGTGCCATTAGGCCAAGGAAAAGGTATCTTGACTAGGGCGGAGTGCCACTAGGCCAGGGAAAGGGTATCTCGGCTAGGGCGGAGTGCCACTAGACCAAGGAAGGGTAGCTCGGCTAGGGCGGAGTGCCACTAGACCAAGGAAGGGTAGCTCGGCTAGGGCGGAGTGCCGCTAAACCAAGAAAAAGGTATCCCGGCTAGGGCGGAGTGCCGCTAGGCCAAGGAAAAGGTATCTTGACTAGGGCGGAGTGCCGCTAAACTAAGAAAAAGGTATCCCGGCTAGGGCGGAGTGCCGCTAGGCCAAGGAAAAGGTATCTTGACTAGGGCGGAGTGTCGCTAGGCCAAGGAAAGGGTATCTCGGCTAGGGCGGAGTGCCATTAGGACAAGGAAAAGGTATCTTGACTAGGGCGGGGTGCCACTAGGCCAGGGAAAGGGTATCTCGGCTAGGGCGGAGTGCCGCTAAACCAAGAAAAAGGTATCCCGGCTAGGGCGGAGTGCCGCTAGGCCAAGGAAAAGGTATCTTGACTAGGGCGGAGTGCCGCTAGGCCAAGGAAAGGGTATCTCTGCTAGGGCGGAGTGCCATTAGGCCAAGGAAAAGGTATCTTGACTAGGGCGGAGTGCCACTAGGCCAGGGAAAGGGTATCTCGGCTAGGGAGGAGTGCCACTAGACCAAGGAAGGGTAGCTCGGCTAGGGCGGAGTGCCACTAGACCAAGGAAGGGTAGCTCGGCTAGGGCGGAGTGCCGCTAAACCAAGAAAAAGGTATCCCGGCTAGGGCGGAGTGCCGCTAGGCCAAGGAAAAGGTATCTTGACTAGGGCGGAGTGCCGCTAGGCCAAGGAAAGGGTATCTCAGCTAGGGCGGAGTGCCGCTAGGCCAAGGAAAGGATATCTTGGCTAGGGCGGAGTGCCGCTAAGCCAAGGAAAGGGTATCTCGGCTAGGGCGTAGTGCCGCTAGACCAGGAAAAAGGTATCTCTTGCCCGATTACTCGGGGAATATCAGCTGTGCAGCATGATACAACTTTAGGTGTTTACCGTTGAGTGGTGAGAATTGGATCTCCCCTCGATGATTAACAACTATGTAGGCCCCTCCTTCGTAGACCCTTTGTATCACATATGGACCTTCCCAATTGGGATTTAGCTTTCCCTTCGGGTTGGACACCATGACTTCTTTTTTCTTGACCATGACGAGGTCACCTTTCTTAAATTCTCGTCCTTTTACGAGTTTGTTAAATGCAGTGGCCATGCGGACCTGATACATTTGGATATTCTTCTGAGCTTGGAGGCGCTTCCCTTCCAATTCAGCCAATTCTTCTAATCTTCTTTCTGCATTGGTTTGTTCGCCATGGGCTAGGTCGTATTGGACTGCCACTCTGAGTGACGGGACTTCCAGCTCTAGTGGGACTACTGCCTCTGAGCCGTATACCAAGGAGTATGGCGAGCACCCTGTAGGTGTTTTGAAGACGGTGCGATACGCCCACAGAGCTTCATACATCTTTTCTTCCCAATCCTTCTTATTGGCACTGACGACTTTGGCCAGCAGGGTGCACAAAGTCTTATTGAAAGCTTCTGCCAATCCATTTGCCTGTGGATTGTAAGGAGTGGAAGTCCTCCATTCGATCTTATATTTCTCGGCAAGCCGATAGATTTTCTGATTTCTGAAATGACTCCCATTGTCAGATATTATTCGGCTGGGGATCCCAAACCGGAAGATGATGTTTTGCTTGATGAATCTGGCGACCAGCTCACCAGTGACTTCTCTTAGTGCTATAGCCTCTGCCCATCGGGAGAAGTAATCTGTTATGGCCAGTATATACTTATGCCCGGCCGAGGAAGTCGGTAGTGGACCGACTACATCAGTTCCCCATTGTGCAAACGGCCAGCTAGGGACCGTAGGGTGCAGAATCGTAGGTGGCCTTCTAGGCACAACAGCATGCTCCTGACACTTCTGGCATGACTTTGCAAATGTGCAGCAGTCTTCAAACATAGTGGGCCAATAGTAGCCCAGCTTCTTGATTTCTATCTTCATCTTGGGGCCAGCCTGGTGGGCACCTGCTGTCCCAGCATGTACTTCTTTCATCGCTTGCCAAGCTTCTTCAGTGGACAGGCAGCGGAGCAGAATCTTCTTGCGTGCATCTGCCATTATTCGGAACAGAGTCCCATTCCTGAATTCATAAGAATCTTTGATTCGCAAGAGTTTCATCTTTTCTTCTCTTTTCTGCGGTAGCTGTTGGTGTAAAAACCATTGTAGCAGGTGTTGTCTCCAATCAGATGCCTGTTCTGTACTGATCGTGGCGACTTCATTTTCTTCGGGGTAGCCTTCTAGCATGCTGGGGACTTGCCGCCGATTTATGACAACAATGTTCAGTGTCTCATCTGGTGGGACTGCTATTGAGCTGGCTAACTTTGCCAATGCATCAGCCTGGGCATTATGTGCATGGCCCACATGCTTGAGCTCAATATGATAGAATTTTGCCATGAGGCGCACAGCTTTCTGGTGGTAGGGGTTCAACTCCGGCTTTCGCACTTCGAACTCACCTTGGATTTGCTTTATTATCAACATTGAATCCCCGAATACCTGAAGCATCTGGATACCCATGTTGAGGCTTATATGCAGTCCGATTATCAGAGCTTCATACTCGGCTTCATTATTAGTGCAGGGCTTGTTTATAGAACAGGAAGTATGCACAACCTCCCCTTCCGGCGATTTCAGCACAATACCGGCTCCGGCCCGTATTCTGGTCTTTCCATCGGAGTCCGTCTCTGTTCTAGATGCTCCATCAAAGAATAGCTGCCACATAGTTGACTGAGCCTGGCAGGCTTCTAGTGTCTCATCATCGGGTAACTCAGTCCCCAACATATCATTCTCTGGCACAGGATGTTCTGCGAAGAAATCGGCCACAGCCTGTCCTTTTATTGCCCTCTGGGGTATATATGTGATATCGAATTCCATCAGAATTACTGCCCATTTGCCCAACCGGCCTTTCAGTACTGGTTGAGTCAGTATGTATTTGAGTGGATCTGCTGCAGATATCAATCTGACTTCATGTGACAGCATATAGTGCCGGAGCTTTTTAACGGCAAAGACTAGTGCCAAGCATGTCTTCTCTATATAGGTGTAACTTTCTTCAGTTCTGATCAGCCTCCTACTCAGGTAGTATAGAGCCTGCTCTTTGCCTTCTTCATTTATCTGTGCTAGCATTGCCCCCAGGGAACAGTGTGTGGCTGCAATGTACAGTATCAGGGGTTTGCCCTTAATAGGTGCCCCCAGCACTGGAGGGGTTTTGAGATATTCTTTCAGCTTCTCAAAGGCCTCCTGACAGCCATCGTCCCAGAGGAATGGCACATCTTTCATCATGAGCTTGTGAAAAGGGTGGCATCTCCCCGACAGATTTGATATGAATCGTCGGATGTAGGCCAAACGCCCTTGTAGAGATCTCAGCTCGTGGAGATTCCTTGGTGGAGGGAGCTCCTGGATAGCTTTAATCTTGGATGGGTCAATCTCAATGCCCCTATGACGGACGATGAACCCAAGGAATTTTCCACTGGACACGCCGAAGGCACATTTCATAGGGTTCATTTTGAGCTCATATTTGCGCAGCCTCTGGAACACTACTCTCAGATCCTGCAAATGGTCTTCTTTTCTGCTGGTTTTCACCACCAGGTCATCAATGTAGCACTCTACCTTTTTGAAGAGCAAATCACCAAAGATCTTTGTCATAGCTCTTTGGTAAGTAGCGCCGGCATTCTTGAGGCCGAACGGCATCCTTTTATAGTGGAATATCCCCTTCGGAGTGCGGAATGCAGTGTGCACTCTGTCTTCTTCAGCGATCCAGATCTGGTTATATCCGGATGACCCATCCATGAATGACAGGGCTTCATGGCCAATGGTTGCATCGATCATTACTTCAGTAATTGGCACTGGGAAATCATCCTTCGGGCAAGCCTTATTCAGGTCCCTGAAATCTACACATATTCTGATCTGCCCATTTTTCTTCTTCACGGGCACTATATTGGCCAGCCATGTAGTATATTGGTTCTCTTCAACAAAGCCCACATTGATCAGCTTGTCGACTTCTTTGTTGATCTGATTTATCAGTTCGGGACGCATTCTCCTTGAAGGCTGCTTTACAGGGCTTGCCCCCGGGTTTATCGCCAATCGGTGCTGTGCCACATCAGAGCTCAGTCCCGGCATCTCATCATATGTCCATGCAAAGCAGTCTCGGAACTCTTTCAGAAACTGTATGTACTGTTCTCTGGCAGCTGGTTCTAGCAGTGCACTGAGGAATGTCGGCTTTGGCTCATCCGCTGACCCCAGATTCACTTCTATCAGCTCATCGACGGTGGCCTGGCCTCCGTCCTCAACTTCGGGTGGGGCTTCTTGCAAATCAATAAAGCCTCCCGGGATATAATTCTCTTCAGTTTCATGTTCTTCTGTATCGTCATCCTGCTCATCAGCGGATGTCGGCTTATCATATAAGGCCGATACCATCGGATTCTGTTCAGTCTGCCCCGAGGACGAGACTGGTTCAGAAGAGAATTCAAAAGTGGAATCTTCCGCTCTTAGGGATCTTTCTGTTGTAGGCTCCCCTGAAAGGTCATCTTTCTGTAGAGCCCGGACTTCTTCCAGAATGCGCTCAAATTCCAGGCATTCTCTCAGTTCTTTGGCCATCTGGTCTTCATCCGGGGTCCCGTATCAAATTGTGCTTCGGCCTGGAATAGATCCTCCTTGCAGGACGGGTCCTTCCAGCACCGACCCCTCTCAGTTTTATCAGACATCCCTGCTTCTGGCTGGTCATCTTGGGCTTCATTGTCTGTTATGGTTTGATACATAACCTCTTCATCCTCAAAGGGATATTGATCATATCCTATCCCAGGGGAGTCTCCATGCTGGTAGAAGGTAGAGATGACATCCACCTCGGCTTCATAATATTCTTGAAGGGTATAACCCAATCCCGGATGCTGTGTGATCTTCCTCAGTTCCTTATTATCTCGAGGCGGATCCCATAGCTCCCTGAATGCTTTCTTCTGGGCTGCAGATTGTAGTGATGGCATTTGCATCTTGGAGAACATCTGCGAAACCTGCTGGGTAGTATACTCCAGGCCTGTAATCGGCACCATCCGGTTTGCGGCTTCTTCAGGGACCATGCAGTCTTGATCATCTTCTTCGACTGCCTCCCCGGTGTAGAATATGGTAGGTGGCTCGCAGAAGCGAGGGATTTCCATAGTCTTCAGTGGCAGCACTGTTTGGTATTCTAGGCTGGCGACGGGTTTGATTAAACCTCGTGGGACCTTCACCTGTATGCACCTTTCTTTCATTTCTTGATCAGTGCTATCTGGATGGATGCTAGGAGGGGTGATCCGAGCAAAATCATCAGCATAAGAGATGTGAGCTACTTCATGCTTTTCAACATAGCCCCTGGGTGGCGGTGGAGACCAAGCTTTTGCCTTCGTCGCCGGCTTCTTCTGGCTGATCACAGCCTCTTTCTTTTCATCCTTTTGTGACACCTCGGTGTAGTAGGAGGCATCGAGCATATGGCATTCGAACACTTCAAAGGATGTAGGTCTGCAAACACCCTTTCTTCCTTTCCTTCATGGCAGTATTTTATGCATTGGTGTAGCGTGGATGGCACTATCTGATATTCATGCAGCCACGGTCTCCCCAACAGGGCCTTATACGTGGTGTTGGAGTCGATCACATAGAATCGTACCACGGTAGTGAGGTCGCCCAATGTGAGGTTGAAATCAGCCACCCCGAGAGGTGTTTCACATTTCTGGTTGAACCCAGCAATCTTCATGTCTCTGACCTTGGTAAGCTGCAGATCAAAGTAGTATTTCTGATAGATGCGATACGGGAGAATATTTACAGCAGCCCCTGGGATCTATCAGTATCCTGCTCAGCGACTGACAGTTCAGGGAGCCCCTCATATACAACGGTCTGTTGTGACTGGCATTTGGGATCAGCATATCATCTTCTGTGAACGTGACTGATGGTCCAGCATTCACTTCTGCCAAGAGTGCTTCATATTGTGCCGGCGACTGCAGGGCATCCACAATTGCTTGGCGGGCCTCTTCACTCAGAGAGAGTATCTCCCAGATGGAGAATCTGGTGGGGAGCTTCTTCAACATTTTCATGATTCGACTGCCAACCCGAACATTAGACAGCCTCATCTCCTCTGCCCACCGGGGTCTTGGAGGTTCATGTGGTGCCTGTGGCCTTTGCTGCCCAGTCCCAGTTTCATTTTCTTCATCGGTCTCCCGGAGGGCTTCTTCTGTAATGACTGCCCCTGGCTTTGCTAGAGGGCTATTTTCTTCATTTTCTTCATGCTGTTTCTGCTTTCCAGTTGCTGTCTGCTGGCATTTATCGCTTTTAGCTGGAGCAGTATGAGACGGCTGCTCGTTTTCTAAGCTGGACAGGAACTCCAGGAATGAAGGGGCTCCTTCTGCTTTATCTTTTCCTTGGTACAAGCTGGCAGGGGGAGGAACCTGGACACCGCGCACCTCTGGTTTCGGGATCTGATAGGGTTGCTCCCCTCTGAACATAATATTATGGTTAGCTGGTGGCGGACGCCCCCATTTTCTCCCAGAACGTGTTGCATGGGCTGAGGTAGAGGCCTCAGCATGATTGGCTTCTAGCAGGGCATCTGATGCTTCTTGTTCATCATCCTCCCCGGGCAGAGAAAAGAGTACCGACAGAGTATTGCATTGTACTGTCGTGACCTTCTTTCCCTTTTTGGCCTTAGGCCATCTCTTCTTTTTCTGGGAAGTTGGCTTTGCTAGTTCCTGCCCCCAGAAGGACTCAGTCTCATCTTTTCTTTGTTCTGCCTCCGGCTGCTCTTCAATTTTCAATTCTTCGAGCTGCTCCCAGAGTATACAGTCTTTCACCAACAGGTGTTTCGGCTTTTTCTGCTCATACTCATCAAACTCATTAATATATTGCTGCAGACGCCTGGTTGCAGGACTTTCTTCTTTATGTACAGGGAGGGGAGTTTGTCTCCTCCGGTTGCGAGTATGGATCCAGATGACTGGTCCGGTCTCAACTGTAGGCCATATTGGCTTTATTGGAGGCGACTCAGGCCTTGGGGTGACACCCCGGATAACTGCTCCGTTGGTTTTAGCTGCGGGAGTCTTCTTTCTGCTTTTTGTGGGTACCGTCTGCCATCCTTCCTGATCTCTCAATGGGGTGAGGAGGTAGGCTTCATAGGTGTGCCTAGTGCATTCTTCAATGGCTTCCTTAGGTAGCTGTTGATAGATTGAGATCATATTAGCGGCCACCCTCCAGGGCGGAAGCTCATGTGGCCGAGGCGGCTTCACCTGGTAATCTCCCAGCTGCAGTTCACCCTTCTTGACCATTCCTTCCATGATATCTTTGAAGACATAACAGTCCTCAATTGCGTGCCCCAACACCCGGTGAAATGGACAGAACATCGGATCATCTTTCTTTTCTGCGTCTTCGGGCTTCTTTGGTTCAGGCAATGTTACCTTATTGAACTTATATGCCCAGTTAAATAATGCTATAGTCTTATCCTTGGGAAAAGAGTAAGCCCTTCTCATCCTGTCCCTCAGAGAGACTTTGTCTCTTCTTTCTACTGTATCTGCCATCGGGGGAGCTTCATCTGCCCCTTTCTTCCCTTTTTGTTGCTCAAAGGTTCTAAAATCGACGGTGTTGGCCTCAGAGTGTGACGGCCGCCGATCATTGGATTTACCTTTTGGCATGGCGGGAGCATTGACGGTCGGATGTTTGGACAAGAACGCCTCGACCTCCGCCACTATATTGTTCAGTCGGTCAAATGTTTTGACATCTGCACCGATCATTTTTTCTAGTACCTCCCTCCTGAGGTTCTGCTTGCATATCTGCACTGCATCCTCCTGATGAGGAGGTCTTCTGCATCTCATGGCTAGATTTCTCCATCTTTTGATGTACTCCAGTGCAGTTTCATCCTGTTTCTGCCTGGTAGCATACAGTTCTGCTATTGTGATTTCCCTCTCCGTGACATGAAACCTGTCGCGGAATTTTCTCTACATATCGGGCCAATCAACCACTGATCCTGCTGACAAGCTTGAATACCATTCAAAGGCCAACCCAGTGAGGGACGAGCCAAAGAACTTGAGCAGATAGGCTTCATCGACTGCTAGGTCGCCCATGATTGTAGTATAGTAGGCTATATGCTCCCTGGGGGAGCCCTGGCCATTGAATTTCTCAAACTTTGGCGACTTGCTGACGCCTGGAGGTAGTCTTTTGGCAGCATACTGGGGGGGATACGGTACCTTGTACACATCATAGGCACTAGTATCATCTCCAGTCTTCTCTGACAGCTTCATTTCCATAATTCTTTCAATCATCTGCTTGTGGGCTACAGCTAGATCTATATCTTCTGGAAAGAAGTTGGCTTGTTGCTGGCTGTGAGGAGTTGTCATCACAGTGGCGCGCAAGATGGGCGCGGTAGGCTGTGTCTGACACACAGAGGGCTGAGCTACTGTTTGCTGTGGAACAGGTTGACTTGGTGCTTTGCCCTTATCAGCTAAGAGAGGATTAGCCAGGATAGTTGTTTCTGTGGAGCTGGATGTCTGCCCCGCAGGTTCAGCTTGCTTCGAGACTGATGTAGCTTCCTGTCTCTCATTGAGCTGTCTTCGGAGAGCATTGATCTCCTGTTGGTATCTTCTGAACGTCATCTGGATCATGGGATCCATGGTTGATGGAATTTGTATATCTTCAGAAGTCCCTTCAGCATCATCAACGAAGGGGTTATCTCCATCTTCCGCTGTTACCACATTAACTGTCATAGTGGTAACCCTGCGGGCTTCATCATCAATTTTGATTTTATCTTTTGCTACTTGGCCTCTTCTTGTGACAGGACCAGGTCTAGTTGCCAGCCTGAGCAATTCCTCTGGCTGAGTTGGTAGTATATCCTGCCCCCTGGCCAGTCCAGCCATATTGCAGGCGAAGATTTGCATCTTTCCTTTCCGCCTGTAGACCTTTCTTTTTATTTGACTAGGATATCTGAGCCGGTCAAAGACCGATATTCTTTCTTTGGCTTCTTCCTCGTACAGGTCTTCTTCATTATATCCGACCCTGGGGCCTTCTTCATAGTCATTTGAATCAGAGGAAGAGGCTTCGATCATCATTTCTTGAAAGGTTTCTTCTTCTTCATCATCCCTGATGCCCAAGGCACGGGATAGTCTTTGCTGGCCTAGGGCAGAGCTCCCTAGGTAGTGGAAGTAATCTTGGACTACTTGCTTAGTCTCCTCTGGGTCGCGCCTTTTCGGCTCAGGTCGAAGCATCAGTCTGTCCTGGCCCTTTTGCTGCTAGGCCAGTCTTGTCACCCGAGCATTCAGATGTTCGGCCCTGGGATATTTGAAGATATCAGCCTGTCTGGCACAGGCTCCTGATCTTCTTGCAGTAAGCATAGTGACTGGTTCACTTCTTCTCATATCGCCAACTTGGCAGCGGTTGGCAGCAGCATTGTAGCTCTTCTCTTCCCATCTCTTGCCCCTGGCCATGGGATGGGTGTTGGTGAAGTTTTCCCTAGTCTCATATCTTCCGCCCCTCATCATGGGACGAACAGCAATCATATTTCTTTCTTGACCCTCAATCTCATCTCTCTTCCCCCGGGTCCTGGGGTAGGCAGCAGTAGCATTTCTTTCATCTTTCTTCATCTCCCTTCTGCCCCCTGCTCTGAGGCGGGCAACAGTGATATCAGTGAGGTTCTCTCTGTCTTCAGCTGGGGCCCAGCTTTGGATCCTCTTCGGTCGCCAGACCTGTTTGTATTTTGCTGGCTTGGGCGCCAGCGGCTTCTTTTCAGCAGCTTCCCAGTTGGCCCTCCTAGCGGCCAAAACCTGGAACTTGTTGTCAGTTGGGATGGTCAGGACGATTCTGTCCGGCCGGACTCCCCTGGGGCGACCATCGAGGTTCGCCCTAATAGCACCCATCATTATCGTCTTTCCAGAATTGGAAAGGCGACGATCAACAGCAGTAGACCGGCTCCTCCGGTTGGTTTTCTTCCCCTTCTGGGCAGCAGTGGGGACCATGTCCCTTTTCTGGACATGATGGACGTAGCAGGCGACGGCCGTGGGGGCCGTTTTCTTCGGTAAGCCATCCTTGCGATCAGCGGCCTCCACTGGGGCGTTTGCAGCAGCGCCTTGCTCCTCGTTATCGACCTGTAGAAGGTCGGTGTAGACAACACCCAAGCAGTTGGGCAGCCCAACAGTTGGGGGAAACGAACCGAACGCTAGTGGTACCGCCAGGTACCCCTCCTGGACGTGCATGTTCACCGGTTGCTTGTCGAAGCATACAGACGCGATTTGTGTTGTCATCGTAGTTTCCTGGAAACAAGGAAACACACGGAATCAGAAATTTGAGGGGGGGGCGCTGGGGCTCCTACCTTAGCGTAAAGATGAAGGGAGACTAAGTCCCACCGGGCGTGCCAGACTTGTGGACACGATTTTTTTTATGGTGGTATCTTTATTTATTTATTTAATTTAATTTATTGGATTGATTTATTATTTATTGATTTATTGGTTCATTGGCGTGCCAGTCACCGTGGTGACGATTCTTATTGTGCGCTCGATCTGACATGGTCAGTCGATTGTGAGTGATCGTGTCTGGACTAGAAGTCCGTCATACCCTGAACGCTATGACGTTAATTACGTCCTCCCTAAGGAAGACAACCCTTGATTAAACGCTAGAGGTAGGAGGAAGACAGCGGTAAAGCCGTATGCTCAAAGGAGACAAAATTCATCTGTTTGCAAGACGTTAAATGTATTTGAACAGAGCAGGGGTTTGTTAATTACGGGAGAAACCCGACGGCATGTTCCCACCATCTTGGATGATGCCAAGTGGGGAATAGGAAACCACCCATGCAGCGGCAGGGTGGGATCCATAAAAGATCGGGTGTATACACATAACCCGGAATCCGGATGGGGACCGGCCTGATGTAACACACCCGGTACGAGTGCGATGTCTTATTAATATCCCCCTTCGGAGGACCATCGGAGATCACGCAAGGGCATAACTCCGTGGGCCAGTGGGGTTGGAAGAGAGTACCACACTCGATTGGTGGGGTATATGTAAATTTTGGCAGCATGTTCCCTCAACCTGGATTGTGCCAAGGGAGGATAGGTCATCATCCACGGAGAGCCGGGACAACGACCGAACAAAGATGGGCACCAGGCCCAGGGACATCTCTTGCCTTCATATCATTGATCAATATTCCCTTGGAACCCATCAGAACACATGTAATGACATGGTTCTTTGGGTTCATAAGGCAGCGATGAAATCTGGATTCGGGGCGAGAGCTGTAGGGGAGATCTTCCCCATTATTGTATCTCATCAAGACACAAGTGATGGTCTGTGAGTATCCCCTTGAACAGATGTAGGGGGATATTTAGAAGTTTGAAGAAAGATGGTGCAGGGATGGGCCTCGGAGTGGATTTCATTGACTGAAGGAGGGATCTCGGCGTGGCTTTCGATTGGCAAGAAGGGGCTCTCGGCGTGGCTTTGATATTGGCCAAGGAGGGGTCCCGGCCTGGAGGCTTTCGGCGGCCAAAAATAGGTCTCGGCCAGGGGTTTTCGGCGGGCAAAAGAGGCTCGGCCAGGGGTTTGGCTGGCCAAAAGAGGGAGGAAGGCCAGGGGCTTTCGGCGGCCAAAGAAGGGTCTCGGCCAGGGATTTTCGGCGGCCAACAAGGGGTCTCGGCCAGGGTTCTATCCGGCCAAGAGAGGGAGGGAGGCCTCTCGGCCTGGAGCTTCTCGGTGGGCTCCTGGGCGCGCCGGAAAGGGGGGCGCCGAGAGGGGCATCATCAAGTTTTGGGCAAAAGGGGTGTGAATGGCTGCGAAGGCAGAGGGGCTCTCGGCAGAGGGTTTCCCGGCGCGCTCCTGGCCGCGTCGGGAGTCTGCCACTGGGAGCCTTGCACATAGCCTCACGTGGAAAGTATTTGTAACAGACTGGGTTGTCGTTTAGCAAAGGGGACAGCTCTCTCGGCAGAGGAGCTTTCGGCGGGGAAACTCGCACGCCGAGAAGGTGGGATTGTTGCAGGATTTCAGGGTTTCAGAGCTGAAATATCTGCCGCCGGGAGCCTTGCACAGGGAGTCATGTGGAAAGTGCTGTAACAGACTGGTTTGTCGTTTAGCTAAAAGAAGGAGAAGGCCTCTCGGCCTTATGGTTCTCGGCGGGGAAACTCGCACGCCGAGAAGATGAAATGCAGAAGGATTTCAGGGTTTCAGAGCTCAAAAATGATGCTCTGTTTAGATGTTTTCTGGGATTTCAAGCTCGAATTGATGCCGAGCCAGGAGTGCAAAAGGGGAGACTCATGGATGTTTCTATTAGAAGGGTGCCAAGGGAATTGGACGATGGAATCAATGAAAGAAATCAGACCATCACCTGATCCTGTGGAGGGTTTTATCTATCTGTTGCAGGCCATTTGGGGGAGTCAAGAGATGACTGTCCTCCGACCCCTCCAGACGAGCCCAGTGACATTGAAAACCGGAGAAGGAGGGACTCTCAACGCAGAAACTTCAGGCCCTAAGCATTCAATACTTAGAATGGAGGACCCTGGGATCGGATCATCATTTATGAGAGCTGGACAGTCTAGGAAACCAAGAGACTGATATCTCTGGTTCCTAAACCGCATAAGGGTGCTCGTCAGAAAACTCAGATTATATATAGGGAAACATCCATTGAGATCGGAGAGGGAAGGAGAGAACAAAACTCAGTAACCCATTAGATGGGGGTAGGAGTCCTATCCTCGTCCCTCTTCGAAGAACAAACCCATACGATCGGCTCTGAAACCCAAGGAGTCTAATCTATATTTCTTTCAGACAAAGACCATATACATAGAGAGACAGAGATCGGATATCTTGATCAATCAGTGCCCAGGCGGGCCATATCGATGTTTCATTGCATTGCATAAAAATCTTACACTGATCATGAAAGAGAAATGCAAGACAGAAAGGTAAAAATCAAGGCCGAAACTCTCCGGCTACAGTTGATAAATCGAGAAAGGACTCGCTATATTACATCAGATAAAAGAAAAACATGGAGGAGGGGAGGGTGGAGCATTGACTCCTCTCCCTCCCCAGTGCCCACCTGGAGCTTTCCTTCTTCTTCTCTTCTATGTTGGTTGAAAGGGGGGGTGGCTCTTGCTCTCCGAACGGGACTCCCTCTCTATCTTTCTATTGCTCTATCTTTTCTTTTTCTTTCTTCCGATCGATCCCCTTTTTCTCTCGATCCCCTTTTTCTATCTGGCTTGGCTTTTTCTCTTCTTCTTCCCCCTACTTCTTCTCAGCCGCCTCCTCTCCCTTCTTTCTTCGAAGGGAGGGGGTTTTATAACCCTTTTCCTCTTCCTTCTCGGCAGGCACCTTCACGGCGCGCTTGAGGTAAGCTTCCCGGCGCGCTCGAATTTGGTCTCTCGGCGCCAGTATCTGGGCTTCGACATGGGCTTTCGGCGCCACCTTCATGTAGGCCCACTTGGGGTTTCTTTAAGTGTATCATCACCCCAAAGGGTCTATCCTCTATGAAACATCTTGTATTGAAATCATGATTGCAATTTTCATCAGTCCGCAGTCGGGGTTTTATCAGTCCGTAGACAGGGGTTTCATCAGTCCGCAGATAGGGTTTTATCAGTCCGTAGACAGGGATTTCATCAGTCCGTAGACAGGGTTCTCATCAGTCCGTAGACAGGGATTTCATCTTATCAATATCGTCACTCGAATGACGACTGATGAGGACATCTCCCAGTAATCACTATGGCACGAGGCGTCCCCGACTTCGTGACCCATTGGAGAAGTGGTTCTCATATCTATCTTTATTTTCTTGCTTATGTATTTTCTTTTATTTGAGTCATATCAGGTGTAATTGTCTTTTATTTGAGTCCACTATCTAGGTTTAAGGATTAATTAGCCATAGTGAGTCACTTGGGCCCTTAGTTGAGGATGTTAGGCCCACTTAGTGGGCTTGGGCCCAGGGGCGCCCCCTTCTTGACTCATAGTTTTCTGTAGTTGTGTTAAATGTCAGGGGGTTTTGTGTAAAGGTCCTAGCTCTATATAAGGACCCCCCCTCCCTCCTTTGTAGCAGCTTTTTGATGAATTAAGAAATTTGCCACCCAATATTGTCTCTAGCTCTCTCTCTCTCTCTCTCTCTCACTCTCACTCTCTCTCTCTCACTATAGGGGCCGGCCCCTTTCTCTCTCTTCCCTCCCCCCCTTCTCTCTCTCTCCCAAGGGCGAACCTGCCCCTTCACCTCCCCTCTCCCTCCTCCACCTCATCAGCCACCTCACCATTCAACCCTTCACCTCCCCTAGGCCCATAACTACCATCAATACCCACCCCTTCCCAAGTAACCCTTCCTATTCCCCATACACCATCTCCACACCCAATACACCCCTCCCTCTTCCCCAAGCAACTCTCCCACTTCCCCACACCCTCATTAACAGCCCTCACCCAGCCATTACCCACCCCCCTAGCTGGTTGCGCAACATTTCCCTTGCCATTCCCCCTCTCCCATTGCCTTGGCCGAAATCACCACTCCCCCTACCTGCTGCGGTTCCCCCTTCCTCCCCCCTCCACACACCCCTTCCCCACCTGTTCTTCCCCCCCTCCACAGCCCTAGATCCCCTCCTCATCCAACCCTCCACCCCACAGGCCCCTCCATTACCACCTCCTACCCATACTCCCTTGTTCTGCCCCATCTTCACATAAGAGTCTGCAGGTGACAGTTCAGGTCTCGACTTGCAGAAGTTTTCCCGGAG